>SMSR01013295.1:10831-37680 GCA_019453355.1 Ceratina japonica | reverse complement strand
TTTAGAGACACCATCGAAATTACATTGCCATTAGAAACTGTTGCCTAAAGAAAAATATGATCTTTATAGAGAGAATTGTTACTTATAATAAAAATTATAATTCGTTACTGAGAACAATTGTCGAGTAATCGAATAGAAAAATGTTTGATTCTTACATCTGGTTAAATGTAATTAAAAAGGAAATTACACTAGGGTTTGTTGAGTCGTGTTAATAAGATGGACGTTGAACTAAAGGGAAAAATATATTTTAATATGCTATAATAAATAAGATAAAATACACAAACTTTCTAATAATCATGGTATGCGCTGAGTCAACGGTCTCAAGTTCAAGTCACTTTTATAACTTTTAACAAATATGTACATTATCATATTTTCTTCCTTATCTGAATTATATTTAAACGTATTATAAAATAGTTCACTTTAATTCCATGCCAATCGAAATTTTGAGACCGCTGCTAAAATATGTAGTTCACAAGTGAATAGATCGAAATGAAGATAGAAAGATACGAATATCTCAGTCTACGAAAGAAAAGGAAGATTGATTGTAGGCGGAAGAAAGAAAACACGTAAGAATACCGAGACGAAGCACTCATGCGTAAGAAAGTGAAAAATACCTTTATTACAATTAACATTCAATAGCGATACCGATGAAACGAAATAGAGATAATTTCTTTTCCTCTCTTTCTCTCTCATCTGTTTCAAGATATACAAACGCCTATACAAATCGTGTTTCTCTTTTTAATCGCATACGAATCTCGCGTCGGATCGTCGTCGTTCTACCTGTCGTTGGCTCGATATACATCGTCACTGTCTTCGAAGCCAGTTCCGTGCCATCGTTTTCTCTTTCCATATGGACCGATTACAGTAAACGATTATCTTAATTTTGTTCAATCGCATGATCGACCGATCGGCATGCGCACTCGTTTTTCCTTTCGTATGATTCGTGTACAACAACGTTATGGGTGGTAAACACTTAAACACGTCAGGAATACTGGAACGAACCTTCGGTGACTCTGCCTGGAGCTGGTTACCGTCACTCCGGCCCTGCTTGATATCTGGTCACGTTGGAACGTGCTTTGCGAATACATTTCCGCGTCTTGTATCGATCGCCTGTTCGACCAATAATTCTGCGAAATACAAATTCCCTACATAAATCCAGCGTGCATTTTTCGTTCACCGTCGAACCGACTCCTCGACGATGTTCATAAGTATTTGATTTATTACCAGACGTTATTTCGCTATTATGTATTTCTGATCAAACAATTAGATAATTACGAGCAGAGAGCAGAAAATATAAAGTATTTTTGAACAAGAAGGAAAGTAACACAAGTGTTGATCAACCTACTCCGGTTATCGTAGATATGGAACTACTCCTCGTAGTAGTAACCGCGGGCGCGGAAGCGATCGACCCTCTATGATCGTAATGATGATCATGCCTGTGATGACCTAGCTGAGGAGACTGGGACTGAATCAAAGACAAACGATCAGTATTAACGACAAACGTATCGGTGAACAAAGTATTCGTTCTTCTTACAGTGGCTCCGGGCGCGGACGCGATCGACGCTCTGTGCTCGTACCGAATAGAATGAACCGCCGTCTCCGGTCTTGGGTGTTGAACTTGTTGAGGAGACGGAGGCGGTACAGGAGAACTACTCTCGCTCTCGGCTTGTTTCTCTTTCTCCTCTTCGACTACTTCGAACTGTGCCTCTCTCTTTTCTCTCTCCTCCTTCGGCGTCGGAGGAGGCTCCGAGAACGATTCCTCTTTGTCTAATCTCGGCGTATCGGGTTCGGAGTCTTCGCAACTTGATTGTCCGATTGCTACTTCAAGCATCGGAACGGTAGTACGACGAAGACGCACGAAGGGCGTTGTTCGAGTTAAAATATTTGAGAACTCACCACCTCTTGGATGGTCGTTGGTGACCAGCGTGTCGGTGTCCGTGGAGGCACCCCGTGAATAAGTACCCGCTCCGTCCTGAGGGCTGCGATCGGATCCAGAACCCGATCCCGACCCCGTCGATCCGACCAACGTGACGGAACTCAGATTACTCGGAGAAGAGGGTGCGCTGACCACTGTATTGTCTGAAATACCGTTGTCCGTGAGTTCACGGGAATACTGTGTACGCGAACGCACGATCGTTACCCGTGAGAGTCTCGGAGCTCGACGAAACCCCAATGACTTTTGGTATGGTCAAATGACAGCCGTCGTCCTCTTCCTTCTTCTCTTGCTTCGCGCGACTGGTTTTCCGCGGCGTCGTCGGAGACTGAGAACCGGAGGACGCGGTGGACGACACTATAGTCGGACTCTGTTTGATTATCGGCGGAGCCTCGGTAATCAGGTCTAACTGCTCCTCGTCCACTTGAACGATTAATCGACGATTACGAAATTCATTCTAACGCTGTTAGTAAAGATCGTGTTGTCATTTGGTTACCTCTTCTATAAGGAACTCTCCAGTACCCTTTGGAGTTTAGCATGTACCCGCTGCCGGAGTCGGAGGAATGACTCTTCCCTTCCCCACTTATTTCCGATCCATATCCTAGGGATCCTACGAGAAGTGTTATATTGCATTTTGATCGGAGGAAGTTCGTTGCAAAAGTCAAACCGATTTAACGAGTAGCATCGAAGTGTCAGCTAAATTTTTATTGAGATCCTACCGGAGACAGTACTGGCAGTACTGATCCTTCGCGAGATGAAACTCCTCCTGTCGTCCACGTGCAGTTGCGAGTCCGCCGCATTTCCCGCCAGTGCATCCAAAGATCTAAGAAAAAAATACAATAAATAATCGTTAATTCGTTTCTTAATAATGTATCGATCGATATGCGAGCTTACACGAACGATCCCGTTGGCATTTCAGCGTCGGATNTCTTCTCTTGCTTCGCGCGACTGGTTTTCCGCGGCGTCGTCGGAGACTGAGAACCGGAGGACGCGGTGGACGACACTATAGTCGGACTCTGTTTGATTATCGGCGGAGCCTCGGTAATCAGGTCTAACTGCTCCTCGTCCACTTGAACGATTAATCGACGATTACGAAATTCATTCTAACGCTGTTGGTAAAGATCGTGTTGTCATTTGGTTACCTCTTCTATAAGGAACTCTCCAGTACCCTTTGGAATTTAGCATGTACCCGCTGCCGGAGTCAGAGGAATGACTCTTCCCTTCCCCACTTATTTCCGATCCGTATCCTAGGGATCCTACGAGAAGTGTTATATTGCACTTTGATCGGAGGAAGTTCGTTGCAAAAGTCAAACCGATTTAACGAGTAGCATCGAAGTATGATTGCCGAGTCAGCTAAATTTTTATTGAGATCCTACCGGAGACAGTACTGGCAGTACTGATCCTTCGCGAGATGAAACTCCTCCTGTCGTCCACGTGCAGTTGCGAGTCCGCCGCATTTCCCGCCAGTGCATCCAAAGATCTAAGAAAAAATACAATAAATAATCGTTAATTCGTTTCTTAATAATGTATCGATCAATATGCGAGCTTACACGAACGATCCCGTTGGCATTTCAGCGTCGGAAATGTCGACCTCGTAAAATACTTTCTTTAAGGCATCTAACACCGTGACTCCGTCGGTGAACACGCGATACGTCAACAGAAACGTGTTCAGAAAATCTATGCTGAGGAATCTCAAATCGGTCAACCGTTGAAGCAGACGCTCGGGCGTCGCCGAACGGATTTGAGGTATTTTGCACGAGTTCAAAGTCCTGCTGAACCTGATGTCCACGTCGTCTTTGAACAACTTCGGGTCGCTCCTAACGGACTGAGGCATCGTCACGGAGCTGGTGTCCGGCAACGAGCCTCGTAGCATGTCGTTGAAGTGCACGTTGTCCATGCACTGGCTAATATCGCTGATCCAAGCAGCTTTGTCCTGTTCGCGAATACAAAGCGTCAATCGAACAATTCTCAGTATTATTTGCAACGAATTTCACACTGTAAAAATTGTTATTCTGTAATATCGTCATCGCGAACTGTACCTCCATGGTGTGGGCGACGAGGTGAATCGTGACTTGCGGCCCACCGGACTTTAAGTCGAATATTATCTTAAAGTCGCGGTTCTGCAGTTGGCTACCACTACCGCTACCACTCCCGCTGCTCTCGGTGGCAACGCTGGAGACCGAACATACTGACAGTTCTATAATGAGTTTGCAGTCGCGGCAAAAATACATTAATTATATGTGAATATATTTTGACACAAGTTTCGCACTAAACGGATCAGCCAAATGCAGCCCTCAAGCCTCAACAAAAATCTGCAGCGTTGCGAATAAACGAAAACGGAAGGAAAAGTGTTTCGAAACGAGACTGCTATAAATCGGAAATGAATTTTTCTGCATTCTGTATTAAACGACTCATCGATACTAATTGCGACAGCGTGGTTAGAAAAGAAGCGTTAAGCGAGAAGATTTAATTATTCTAATACCGTCATCGTCCGCGCTGCTCTGATCGTGGGGATCTTCCACTAGCTTCGCATCGGCGAGCGGTATCTTGCCAATTTGTGGGACAAGATTCACACGGCCATCCTCGTCCGAATGACGCGTCGTCAACAGTAAGTGATACGTGAAGAGGAAACACTTCCTGAGTACCTCCCTTTCATTTCCGGTCTTTCCACCGAACGTCGCACTCAATCTACTTCGTGCACCTTTTGGCTTATCTAAAATTTGGATAAGCGTACCTGCAACAAAGAATTATTTATACTTTATTTTCTCGTCACATCTCTATTTTCTATTGAATCGTATCGTTAGTACGTCGGACGCACGACGCATATAACAATACTTGGTGCGATTAGAATATGAAATATGTATGTTTTATTATTACGTATTAAAATTCTGTCCGATGGTCAACGTAAATCGCAACGTTTACGAAGCAACTAAAATTTTGGCATCCGTTCATTTATACGTAAATGGAATCCTATAAATATGCTTCCTATCCCTCTCGAGGATTACACGTCCGTGTGTACAAAATTGCAGACAATGCGAGAAATGCAATTATGGTATACCTGAATTTCCTTGATCCCTGTCAGTGCTAGTTTGTACAGTTTTCTGGTCCCTGTTTTTCTCTAACGAATCTAACACACTTCCTATACGAAGTCTACGGTATCACATTTTCAGCTGTTCACCAGTTACGAGGCTCCTCGTGCACGTTTGTATTTACTCGGCCTTCTCCTCGTCGGCTCCATAATAACGCGATACTAACTTTCGAGTACGAGTCCGTTCCGTCGTCCGACAGAAGCGTTATAAACGTAGAAAATTCACGGTTTCGATTCGCGGCGTCGAAGGGAAAATTTCGCGGGCGGGGCTTTTCCTATGCACTATAAAGACGAAGGGACGTTTACGTAGTGGCCATGTGATGCGATATCAAACACGAGGGATCAGGGCCGTGTGAACGAGAGAACGTACGCGCTTCCTCTTTGCGCGACAATTCTTCCCTTCAAATTGTTATAACGCGAACGCCAGATCAATAATAAATTCATCTGCGCATACATGTTTATCATTATCTCCGTAATAATTACTTTGAATCTGAGTCGATGTCGAAATCGAGTGGAGCGGCAGAAATTTCACTTGAAAACGTCTTCAAAGTTAATGCATTGTCAAATGTATCGTCTGGAAGATGCGTCGAAAATTTATTTGACGGAATATTTTGAAAATCTGTTGGCACGTGGTTGCGGCAGTCCTGGCGATAGTCGTTGCGCATGATCGAAGATATTCGGCGTAGAACGCGTACGAAATGTTCAACCCCATCGATTCCGAGCCAAGTGAGCTAGGGGTTGCGCGCGTGCGCTCGTGGCCACGAATTCTCTTCCCATGGACACCCTTACCAAACTATAAGCACGAAATTATTCGCGGCAGACTTTACCGACCGGCGTCGAGAATTTTCCATCGATTTTCCCCGAGGTAAAGCGGAAACGGTGGTGGGGTGCGAGTACCGGTAATTCTCGAAGGAAAAGTAAATTCCTTCTTGACAAACTGATTTACGTTATCAATCACTGGAACAGTGGCTTTGGAGTCGTATTGCGATCGATTCTGTCCATCGAGGAAAAATTCGAGAATTCCGAGGAATTTGGTTCACGCGAACTGCATTAATTCGCGTGAATTTAAAAATAAATATGCGTCACACTTGTCAAGGAGTTTGTAGATTCTGAAAGAACGAGACTGCTCACCCTGTCTGACGAATACTTGATTGACGTCCAGTAGAATATCACAGCCTTCCACGATCATTCGTTCGACAGCCAAATTTTTCCGCAAATTTTCCGTCTCGCTGACCTGAAACAGCAGCAAAATTGATGTATTCACAATTAATTGGAGATATAATTGATGAATTACCTCTTCACGCATTTGCCTCGACAAAGCTTCCAACTGTTGCCTCGCGTTTTGTAAACTCTTCCGTTCGACGTGACCGATAGGCGTCAGAGACACTAAATTGTGCAATTTGATGATATACCTCGGAATCTGAAAATTAAACGAAGACAAGTAAATAGTCAGTATCTGAGCATTTCACAATTCAGTTAATGCGAAGCAAACAGTAGTTATATGATATAATTCTCTGTGAATCGGGTAATCGTTCATAGTTTCGCGAGTTACAACATAAATGTATTATGCTCTGATTGCATATAATGGCTGCTCAATCCGATTAATGGTTCTTGGGAGCATAATGCGGCTGTTTCAATACGTATTTCTGTTTTCCAACTCCAATATTCTCTCTGTTATTCACGAATAATAAACGCGTTTTAATCTGTAATACATGCACGTCGCGCTGTCCCATTTTTATTTAGTCAAGAACTTTTCGTAGGAATTGAACCGCCTACGCGTGTAATTCTCGATTCTTTCGATTTTCAATAGGACGAAGCGAAACCGATGTCAGAAATTGATTAAAGCGATTCAAGTCTCTTAAAGTAAAATCGATCTGTGTAAGGGTTAATTTAGAAGACAAACGTCGTATCCGACGTACCTGATGCATGGGGTACGTTAGGAAGGTCTCCAGAGAACGTCCTCCACAAATAGACTTGTTCTCTAATCTAGTGAGCAATGCAACGAACGCAGGTGACTGTTGTTTGCATTCGGTCAATACTTGGAGACTGTAATGGTGATTCCTGACGTACTCTTGATAAATTGACAGCATCGGTAGTAACATGTCGAACAGATCGCCTGAAATCATCGGCATTTATTGCCAGTGCCTTCGGCCTCGGGTAACGGCAAAAGGCGTGCGCATACCTATGACTATGGTGGGCCAACTTTCCATACGAGACGTCAGACCCTTGAGGAAGATCTGATGAAGAAACAATACGGTTTCGCTGTTCAGGAAGATACTGTTTACTTCCTCGTGGTTGCACGGCGGTTTCTTTGAACTCGCAGCCATTTTGAGGGGCCTCAAGAAGCAGCTCACCAATATCTCCATTTGCTCCGTGTACTCCTCCTCCGCCTCCACTATTTGAAATACTAAGCTGAAATTGTTAACAAACATAAAACGTGAACTTTGTAATCTGGCTCGTTTCTTGGAAACGTTTCATTTCAACGCTTCCGCAAATAAAACGCGCAATTTCCTGAATAAATACGACCTGAAATATCATCGAATCTCGAATCATAAATATTACGTAATGATCAGATCGCGGGCTTTCGTTCAAACGGTTAAAAAAGTTTTTAATCAATCCTCAGTTTATTTTATACGTTCTCACGAGTGCATAAAATACTGCGTTTGAACGTTTAAGAAGTATAGACAGAAGTAAGAGGCGGAGAAAAAATTTTAATTCTGGAATTATGTATCGAGTTCTTCTAAACGTATATCCGAGTCAGGTTCGACGTAAGGATATCAATTTCACTCGGACGTTAAGCCATCGCCGGTACTAATTAGCGCACGACTCTATATGTCGAAGACGTGGCGCAATTAACAAATCGGTTTCTCGCTCAAAGCTAATGAGTTTCCGCTTCGTGGAATCATTACTTCCAACATAGTATATCTGAAGGGAAATGACGGACAGCTTATAAACGAGGTCCTCAGATTTCGCGAAACCGAATATTATTATGGATTCGTACTGTTATTGCCAATCTCACCGACGAATTTACCCGTCGTTAAACGCCCGTTGCTTCTGTCGTTAATATTTGCGTTACGTTCGATATTTCTGTCGCGGACATCGATTCAGCTATTTAAAGGGGAACGCATAAATGCGGCCACCTTCCTGGTCGCGATTCCAATTACAACTTCCATCGTTTTTTATTCACCACAAGTTCCCCGTGCTATTTCATTTTCGTATTCACTTTTGGACATATTCTGCACGTTTCGCTTTTGTACAATATCACGATAATAATTTGTGTTTCCATTTTGGACGATGAAGAATAATCGTTACCAGAACTGTTATATAAATTCAAGTGTAATGATAATGTTCTAGGAATCGGTATTTATGAAAAATATTATTACCTTACGAAAGCAATTAATTAATTGCGCCGAGGCCGCGGCGCCGCCGTGCGCGCGGTTGACCATCGGTCAACAAATGCGTGAACGTATTAAATACCAAACGCTAACGGGCAAATAATACCTACTCTGTATTACACGTGTTTATCAAGGTAAAGTTTACCCTCAACCGCGGAACGTGTTTGCAGAGAAGCATTTCATCTGAAGTGATCTATTACCACGCTCACACCACGCATCGGTTAGCTACACCGACTTCCACTTTACGCTCGCCTANAACGCGTTTTAATCTGTAATACATGCACGTCGCGCTGTCCCATTTTTATTTAGTCAAGAACTTTTCGTAGGAATTAAACCGGCTACGCGTGTAATTCTCGATTCTTCNTATACAAATATAATAATTGTTTCTTCCGCGTAACGAATGTCGAACTTAATGAACGATGTTGCCTTGTATCGAACCAAGTTCTGACCTGTTCCTCCTACGCATGTTCTCTGCGTCGGGACTTTTGATGTATTGCTCGACGATCTGCTGCCACCGTCTGCGACAGAGCCAGCCCCTCAAGAAGCTCTGGACCTTCTTGATNGTTTCTCGCTCAAAGCTAATGAGTTTCCGCTTCGTGGAATCATTACTTCCAACATAGTATATCTGAAGGGAAATGACGGACAGCTTATAAACGAGGTCCTCAGATTTCGCGAAACCGAATATTATTATGGATTCGTACTGTTATTGCCAATCTCACCGACGAATTTACCCGTCGTTAAACGCCCGTTGCTTCTGTCGTTAATATTTGCGTTACGTTCGATATTTCTGTCGCGGACATCGATTCAGCTATTTAAAGGGGAACGCATAAATGCGGCCACCTTCCTGGTCGCGATTCCAATTACAACTTCCATCGTTTTTTATTCACCACAAGTTCCCCGTGCTATTTCATTTTCGTATTCACTTTTGGACATATTCTGCACGTTTCGCTTTTGTACAATATCACGATAATAATTTGTGTTTCCATTTTGGACGATGAAGAATAATCGTTACCAGAACTGTTATATAAATTCAAGTGTAATGATAATGTTCTAGGAATCGGTATTTATGAAAAATATTATTACCTTACGAAAGCAATTAATTAATTGCGCCGAGGCCGCGGCGCCGCCGTGCGCGCGGTTGACCATCGGTCAACAAATGCGTGAACGTATTAAATACCAAACGCTAACGGGCAAATAATACCTACTCTGTATTACACGTGTTTATCAAGGTAAAGTTTACCCTCAACCGCGGAACGTGTTTGCAGAGAAGCATTTCATCTGAAGTGATCTATTACCACGCTCACACCACGCATCGGTTAGCTACACCGACTTCCACTTTACGCTCGCCTAACCATTTTCATTAAGTTGAAAGTTCACCGCCGCGTCGCTTAAAAAACACAGGGACCGCGGAACCGGTTCACCGTTCTGTTCCCTGCGAAGACACCGGCAACGAAATTCAGCTGCGGAAACAAACGAGACAAAGAAAAGACCTCCAGAATTCCATAGACGAGATAACTCTAGAAATCGAAATAACGACAAACGATTATATCTGAAACCCCGATAATTAAACGCCACAGAAAACGCTATTGCTATCGTTTCATACGTCTCGTTACCCGCGCAATAATGAAGCCCGGATAAATCCGTTTCAGATAACAATATACAAATATAATAATTGTTTCTTCCGCGTAACGAATGTCGAACTTAATGAACGATGTTGCCTTGTATCGAACCAAGTTCTGACCTGTTCCTCCTACGCATGTTCTCTGCGTCGGGACTTTTGATGTATTGCTCGACGATCTGCTGCCACCGTCTGCGACAGAGCCAGCCCCTCAAGAAGCTCTGGACCTTCTTGATTTTGTGCACCTCCTCCTCGGTGATGTCTCGCATCCCGAACGGAGAACAGCCGTTATCGTCGCCGAACATTGACCCGCTCAAATGTAAACTGCCAGTGCCCTGAGACATGGTCCTCTGGACACCTGGTCTCCTCGAGTACGACGTGGACATCGAATCCTGTCGCTTCCTCAAGTTGATCATCTGTGAAAAACGTCGAATATCGACTGTCAGTCCTCGGTACGAGTGAACCTGTATCGGATAAGTCAGCCGCACGTGGACGAACGACGCGGAACGTGGCTTCAAAATTGATTGAAACCTCTGAAAACGATATTCAGAGATTCACGGGAAAGCGTGAATATCCGCGATACGAGAAATTGATAGCGTCGTCGGGAGAAAGATGTAAAATTGCAATTGATAGTGTCGTAAAACCTTTTGATCATTTTTATGGAAGGTTAAACGACACGTTATGTAAAGCCGTAGACTTGACGTATCGGGAATCTTGTACAAACTACAATACGTGTTCTCGGGCGAAAGCATCTTCAGAAATCGAAAATCGAACCGTATAACAATATGCGAGGGTTTTATTGACGCGTGCCACGTGATAGGAACGAGATGTAACGCGCATCTGAGAAATGCTATATTCCTTTTACTTGGTTTCGAAGCAACCGGCGCCGTTTTAATCTGCATAACTAATAGAGTAAATATTCATGCACAAAGATTATGCATAAATTGCCTCATTAATATTTACACGCGGTTCGTCGGGATCAACGTTTAAAAGAAAGAACGAGAGTATTTGTTTAGGGATTTGCGGAAATCTTTTTATCAACTCACCTCGCCCCGGAGCATATTTCTCTCCAACGTGAGGTCCTCGCATTGCTTCATGTACTGCCATTTGGCCGTTTTCTCGCTCTCGACTATTTTCAACAGGTGCAAGTGTTTCTGTTCGAGCTCCTCCTTTTGCAGCAGCAGTTTGTTGAAACTGCAATCAATGACCACCAAGTCGTCAGCCTCCCCTTCTCCTCTCTGTTTACGTATGAAACGCATTCAAATTTGATAGCGACCTAGCCGAACCCTAATTACCGAGCTTTCGTGGGTTTACGCGCAACATTATTAACGTTAATACGTTAATACGATAAATTCTAGAATATAGAGTAAAATTTAATCCCGTTGCCATTGGTTCACAACTCAACGTTAGGAAAAGTCACGTGAAATTATGCGATAGTCGTTGATTTTGTTCTAAAGCCTGTATAAAAATGCAAGCGTGCACGTTCCGATAAAAATTATTGTCTAAAACGTATTGATTTATCTCGTATTTATCCGACCTGAACTCTTGTATAATTCGTTTATTTCCTTACTTTCGACCCGAGAATACCCGTGCACGGTATTAAGAATCATTTTCAGTTAATCCTTCTGATTACCTCTCGAAGGAAGACCGAGTAATGGCATTCGCACTTCTGGGAATAGCATGCTCTTTTCTGACGCTATACCGAACACGTCGCTCGACGTTCCCCTGAATGGACTATTGATCGAATTTCAGCCCAAGAGCCAGCTCAAAAAAATTGAACTTATCTGCATTTACGGATAAAAAATTTAAATCTCAAGTGAACTGATTCGGAATAATCGATATGGTTGATAAGTCACTCCTTATTTTAAAGCTCCTGTCTGTGACGCGAAAGTGTTCAACGCGCTTCGATCTCGTTGTCTGATCAATGATGTATTAATACTACTTAAACCGTGAACTTTCCAATTTATTAGAGATTCTGTTAATTTATTAACAGCATTGGCAATAATATATGTATGAATTCCAGCATGGTTATCGTAATAAACGATAATTTTGCAAACATTGTGCAATTGTAAATTTGTTACGTGTAATTAGGTTTGTGTTGTACACTATGAAAACTTGATTGTGTCGAGACGGTTGAATGTTTCCCAGGGTATAACCACTCAGAAATTGTTAAGGATTACTCCGGAATTTAGTCGGAGCCGCGATCTCAACTTAGGGGGCATCCCTCGCCCCAGGAATTTGGTATGCCTTTGACATCGTATACGTCGCAAGGCATACTAAATTACAACCAGACGGACAACGATACACGAGATCATTCATCATTTATTTATAAGAATATACATCGCATTTTTTTTTTAATCTAATAGCCGTCGAAATGTGGAGAAATTCCACTGGTTTGGGGAACGAATCATTTTGATAACGGCGCATAATACCTCCTCGTTTGGCAGGTGACGTGAATGCCACGTTATATATTTCATAACGCAAGCTGCAATCCGTTGTTTATTGTTACCATCGATTCGCGAATTCCCTGACGCAAAACTGATCGATCATGAACCCCGATCCTATTCACGGTTTGACATATTGCTTAATTTTCGAGCAGCCAACGTTTACGCCCGCATTATTAAACCAAATACGATCGAACTCGTTTCTAACGAACAGCGTTTCGTTCGCGACGTTCGAGAGAAATTACACGCGTCAGACAGACGTTCTTTTTTAATCGCTCAAAGGGAAGGATCTCGTTTCATCGAAAATCGAGGAACACATTTTCGAAATTAACCCATTCGCATTATTAGCGTATATACGTATACGCAAACTATTATGCAAATGGTTTAATATCGAGATGTCTCAAAAGTTTACTCGCTGGAAAATGGAACCGAGGAGCGTTCTGATATATTTTCTTTCGAACTATTCCAAGTGTTTATCTTCGTTCGTTTCTCCGTGGTCGACGGTACTATTGTTTTAAGAGAAGAAAAAGAAAGCGTTTGATGGACAACGCGCGTCGGGGTGCGACGCGGCACGAGGTGCTCGTTTTATACACCTGGAGGCATTGCCAGGACGATCACGTCCGTCTAACAGGTGGAGCCATTAAGGTAGCAACGTAAAAAACAGAAGGGATCTGCGGTCTAGAAATTTATCTCCCGACGTACGAGCCGCGCAAATAATACAGAAAATAATTGCCCTCCTCGTTTTTCAGGCCGTGAAGAACGGCCTGTCGTTCGTTATTAATTTCTTTCGCGTGTTTCATCGTTACCAAACTTTTTGCCTCCCAATATGGAGCGGAAACGATGTTCAAATAATGATGGAAAATCGGGGAAAATAAAAATCTATTGCGCGTCATTTCGCAACGTTCACCTTCGGCGAAATTATTTCGCAGTGGCCTCTCTTCCCGGGATTGAAACGCGAATATGTAAAATTTAATACAAACGAGAACCTACTCTCTGTTATTAAATGCGTCGTAATATTCATCACCGTCAATCTCTGTTCAAATATTTTTCACGGATTTCGGTCTGTGCTTCCCGGAGAGCACATAAATCAGAATTCCTTATTTGAACGAGATTCACCGTGCGAAACGGCGTCGCCTTTATTAATTTGTTGGCGTATTAAACATTAAAGTTATAGGACGACCAACAAGGTCTCTATCGGAACTCGAGTAATTCTCCGAGTTCGCCTGTGCGTTAACGTTCGGCCTGTAATTAACTTTCGTCATTCGCTAAAGCTTGCCTCGAAATAATGTACGAATCAATTTTCCGTTATCTCCTCTGCTGGTTCGCCCAACTTCGTTGTTTTAATTACGCTAATTACGCACATAGTACTTAGGCATTAAGATCGCTTGCCTCGCTATCTCGCGGGATTTAGAATAAGTACAAATAAAGGGAGATGATTAATTGAAGTAGAGAGACCGAGCGAGACATTCTTGTTGTACAGAGAAAGTACAAAACAACTGCTCATGGTGAGCAAATATTCATATTAAAAATCATCGATCACTTTATTCTTTACTTAATCCAACGAATTTCCAGTAAAATTCATTTTTAAAGGAGGTTTTAACGGAATCCGTGAATATTCTGTAAGCTCGATCTAATCTCTTATACTCCCAGACTTAACAATTGAGATAGAAAGAAAGAGAGAATCTCCCTTCGACGAACAGAAAATTGACAAAAGTTCCTGGTACGAATCCGTCAACTATACGCGTGCAGTATCGAAAAAAAGTTTTATGGTAACCCAATACTTACCTCCCGTCTCGTATGGCTTCGATCCACATTTTGCAATCGTATTCCGTATTCGCTTTCAGTTCGTATTGCCTTTGATTTTCTCTCCTATACGATATAGCGAAACAGAGCTGAAATCAACAAAACATTATATTGCGATACACTTCTAATTAGGCCGTGAGTTTAAATGCGAATCAATAAATTTATGTCGGTCTTAAAATTCTATTTTATATGTATATATACAGACTTCTTCGATCATTCATCGATTATTTTTATGCATTCTTAAATGATTTTGTTTAATTACTTTTTACATACATAATAAATCTACATTGTGTTTTATCAGAAATATCGAGGAACGTTGAGTCAAAGATTAAATTCGTTCAGGCAGCCGGAAGTGCGGCGCGGTATCGATTCTATTATGGTCGCAGTGAACGAGAATTGCGGGTTGTCAGCCGCGCGATCTAGAATCTGCGCTATCAGCGTTATCGGGCAATTGTAAACGAAACCTTGGCTCGAACCGGCGACGATTGGTCCGTGAACCGCGATCGGGTACACGCGCTCGCCGGTGGAGCGAAATTAAATTATGCCCCTTTCGCATTACGTGGCGGTGTTCGAAACTCGAGACGGCGCGCGAACTTCCTCCGCTACGATCTAAGTTGCGCTAATGTTGGCTATTCGGGCTGACCGAATCGAGGTCGCGAGGTTAACAAGATTCCTAGCTAATTTGGTGCCGACAATCAGAACCGGCGAATGCAGAACAGGTGAACGAAGGAAACGGCGCGGCCTGATGGATGTCCCTGCCTCGGGAAACGTGNTAAGTTGCGCTAATGTTGGCTATTCGGGCTGACCGAATCGAGGTCGCGAGGTTAACAAGATTCCTAGCTAATTTGGTGCCGACAATCAGAACCGGCGAATGCAGAACAGGTGAACGAAGGAAACGGCGCGGCCTGATGGATGTCCCTGCCTCGGGAAACGTGCTTTACATTGATTAATGATTGTCTATGAACGATAGTTCTATTCTCTAGGAAAATAATGGTGTCGCGAATCATTTTTCAGTGCGAGGAAAAGGAAACAGCTGAGTCGTCTTACGACGACACGTTTTCACCGCAACACGTTCTAACGCTCTAACGCTTTTATGAAAATATACTTTTTAATCACTCGCCGTACTTCAACGAACCCGACTAGCGATCATAATTTTATAGCAAACGCGAGTATAGCGAGTCATCTTTTTGTAGTCACGATCTCACGTTCAAAGTTTATTACGAGTATAAAGAACGGACGAGACCCGAAATTTTCCGAGCTAAACGGTGTGGGAAGGGGTTGAAGAGAAGCATCGACGGTTTAAAATAAAAAAGTAAATGGGATTTACTTGTTTAACCCAGAAATTTGCGTAATATCATGGGCGGAGTATTAAATTTCCATCGGGCGACTACATAATTCAAATATTGTAATAAGCCCCGGCGAACGATGTGGTAAAAGATGGAGAGGCGAAAATGATACATCATTTTCTTTGCCGTGAAAGGCAAAAGGAGCTAATCAATGAATGCGACTCTCTACGGACTTCTTGTTACCTTCGCGAGGGCATTAGAAATCCCCGTCTGGCGTAAATCCTCGCGGCTCTGACATTCAGACGTTGAAACGACGTAAAAAGGAATTGAGAAATTATTACTGCCTGCTACGAGGTTTTAAAACGTATTGATCATTCACTATTTCGTGCGACTCGAACGAAATCTTTGGACACCACAGAGAGGACGTCATATTTCAATCATGGAAACTATCTATTATTAAGAAGAGAAACGAGTAATGATTTAAAATCTAATCCGAGCTTATACGTATACTCTGAAGTCGTTCTCTGCAGAAAGTTCCAGTCATGCACGGAGGTTTACCGAAGTCCGGAGAAAGCGGGTGAACACAGCGATACGCGGCGGACTGCATACATATTTGCGAAGCGCAAGCTTTCGAGCTTTCGGCCGGCAATTTCTTTCGTTGAACATTCGCATCCGTTCGAATTTTACCGCATTTTGAAGTCGTGGCCCTCGCCGGTTTCATTACAACCGGTTCAATTTCGAGCACCGCTTAACACGCGTTTCCGCTTTACGCTTTCTAGTTTCGTTTAATTTGGTTAGTCGCCGTCGGCCTTTCAATTTCTCCTACTGTAGAATCATGTTTACGTCGACGAAATTCATTCGCGACCAACAATAATGGCACGCACTGATTAAACGAATTCCTTTGAGGCGACTACATTTCTCATTACTTCCCTTTATCTCTCGTTTCCTCAAAATAATATTTGCACGGCGATGTCTAAATAAATAATCTACCGTTCTCGACGATAGATAGGCGCTTCAGGAAATATACCTCAATTAACGGCACGTTGCAAGAGGAATGCAGTTCCGACGTGTATTCCGCGCATAAAACAATTACCGTTGGAAAAGCGGGAATGGAAAGAGCTAACGAAACGTGTATAAAATATTCACAGGAACCGACATAAAAAGAGAGGAGTACGATTCCTGGTTAAAAGTTCGGACTCGTTCCCCGAAAAATTAAAGGCAGCGGCGGCGGCGGTCGAGCTCGTAGGGCGAAACAAATTTGCAGTACTTTCGGCCCGACCAATTTCATTGTGGATTCTATCTCCTCGGTTTGTTGAAATTTTTAACACCCCTCTATAAAGTTATTTCGCTACGATCCGTCGTCTACCCGCAGAGAAAAGGAACCGAAGAAACGGGTCTGAGAGTAATTTTGTTAAAATTTCATCCGCGCCTTTCAAACTCGCTATTTACCGACGCGGAAACGCACGCAATTTGTACGAAATAAAATAAGATAGTTCGTTTAATGATCCTCGGTCGATGCACATTTTAATCCCGAACAGATCGTTACGGAAGATTATACGTTTTATCGAAAGGATAAAATGAAGACACGTGCAATGAAATATCGCGATAAATCATAGAGGCTTTTTTCTAATAAAGCTGAACGTTTCGATAGAAGGGAACATAATCGTATTACGCAAGAAACAGAACAGACTTATCGCGTGGAAGAGCGTCAGAACGAGGCGCGCGCGTTTAATAAATCTTTGAGTAAATCTGACGTCTACGTCGGCGTGACTCGGGGAAGAATCTGAGGAGGAGAAGAGAACGTAGCCGGGTCAGTTCGGTGTTTACGGTACATAGTAATCCATCAAACGATTGCGAGCTCTTGCCGAGGGAAGATATATCCCCTTACAAATAATTCTGAGACACATCATTGAACAGGAAACGTCGTAACGTATTTACACTTCTCGCAGACGGAGTAAAACTCATTATTNCGTCTACGTCGGCGTGACTCGGGGAAGAATCTGAGGAGGAGAAGAGAACGCAGCCGGGTCAGTTCAGTGTTTACGGTACATAGTAATCCATCAAACGATTGCGAGCTCTTGCCGAGGGATGATACATCCCCTTACAAATAATTCTGAGACACATCATTGAACAGGAAACGTCGTAACGTATTTACACTTCTCGCAGACGGAGTAAAACTCATTATACCGCGATCTCTGATTAAAAAAGCTGCTGCCGCGTTACTTATTATGAAACGTAATATCGCTGGAATTAGCAACGGGGAATGATTACCGTCGCGAACTCGTTATAGCTTTGTCCAGCGATGTATTATGTAGATCTCGAGTCGTTCCTGGGGGGAAAAGTGATTTCGCTGCTCTCCGTCGGACGCTCGGGTTTCAATTTTTTCGCCGTGTCAATTAACCACGGGAAACTTTATGATAGAAACCCGAGGGACGAGCAACGGAAATAATCCTTTTCCTATCTCTCCGAGTTTCCCCGTTACATCGCTTCCGGTCCGCTCTCCCGTTTCGCCAGACGGAATTTTCAGATTTCGCTTTGTTTTATTTCCAGATCCCCGATGCTGCGAAATACGCCGCGGTGCGCGTTTCGTACCGGCGATGGTTCAGTTCCTTCGGTTATTGATTCAAGGAACACGATACCTCGAAAAAATCACGATATCCAATCCGGATATTTCCAGATACGAAGAATGGGATGAAAATTCAGGAAACTGAACGGTCGGCGCACTGTTTGTTCGCGTCTCTGTATTTTTATTTATACAGATACGTTTGAAAACATGAAACTTACATTGCAACCTCGATACGGAGTATATCGATACGCATTTCAATTCGGTTTTCCTCTCGAGACCGGTAAAGCGTATCATTTATTTTATCATCGTCGTCATCGGAACGAAACAAGTGACGACCGTTGATCGAGTAACCTGCGAGTAGACGGGCGCGTCGAGTTTTGAACGCGAGATTGAATCCTCACAATTAACCGATTGCTTTGGAGCGACGTCGAGTAAGTAGATTAACGAACCGTCCAAGGAAATGATTTATTGATCGGGCGTCGTATAGCTTGTTATTTGAGCCCAGTGATTGAAATATGTTAACAAACGCGTGACAAGAGTAAACAGTCGCGGTATAATCGAGTTTCCAATTAAACCGAGCATCCCGACTCGCGTGAAAGGAGCGCGTGTCCGCTTTATTTTACCAGAAGCATTCCTCGTCTTCGACCGCTTTTCCCAATTGAAATTCTTACGGCTGACTCGATGAAAATCGCACGAGTTATTTTTATTAAACGAACAACGAGATTCGACGTCTGGTAGCGTAACGACGACGCGTCGACCGTCGACAAATATTCGGACCTGAATCCGTTCTAACGAGCGACGTCGAAAATGCTTGAACGAACGTCGTCGGTGCCCGTTAAGGAAAAACGGAAATGTACGGAGAAGCAATTACAGCGGATGCGACGGGACCGGCAGTCGCTGTTTTTCCGGCTCGATGAACCAATCACAGCGCCTCAGCTATCCAAATCTTGGCGAACAAATACTTGGGGAAAGAACAACGTATTGGCAAACGGGTCGTGCACCGAGAGGAAATTGGAATGGACGTCGGTGTAAATATTTAACGGAGGCCAAGTAGAAAACCGTTCCCAAGCCGGTGGTAAGAAGTGCCTCCAAGGAGCATTATTTATGCTCTCTTTAGAAAGAATAAATTCGTTCGGGACGAGCTCTGTCACGAGCGAGACTCGCCGAGAGGAAATTGCGGTATTTACGAAAATTATCCCTCAGTTAGTAAGTAGAAATTGACAACTGCACGTCGCTCATTGCGATATGTAATTAGCTCTTGATATTTTTCATATCTATATACATTAGATGCAACATGTATATACTCAATTCTTTGACTCTCTCTTTCTATGACTGACAAATAATATAATATTAAAAAATTGAAAATGGTCGCTGACGCTGAATTCTAATTAGCGATTGTATTGTCAGTGTAACATTGCGTTTTGTATGAGTCGTGAATAGAGATAATAACTCTTTGAGACTAAACAGTGGAGGACGGTACGGTTAAGCCGGCGGCTGCGGCGCAGGGAAAGGGATAAAGCATTGTAGCGAACAAGTAGAATAGTTTAGTATTGGTCAGACGTGTGGAAGTATAGCACGGTAGAAGAGTAATCAGCGAGAGAAGTAGGTCATTCTCTGAATAAGAACTTTATTCAAATACCTTCTCCAATCAGACGTCGACTTTATAATTGAAGTAAAAAATAAGTAGAAGTATATACATTTTATATGTATAACGTACTCTCCTCTTTGTTTCCGTTTAATTGAGGGTGATCGTACTGAACAAGTATAATCAGAAGCGACGGTCGTAAGCTGTTAGAACGGCGACTCGTGCCTGGAATGGCGTCGTTTTTGTCTATAAAATTTAATCCACTCACCGATTCAAACGTGATCCGATACAATTAAGTCTCCACGCAAACGTAAGAAATTCTACGGTACTTCCCCCACGTACGGAAAAAATGTTTAAACAGTTATTTCATGCCGCGCGAAATGACGTAGAAACCTATATATTTGGGGAGAATAAAATGAATGAAACGTTTTTTATTTGGAGAACGAAAAGTTTACACAGCGGGAGCGCGTTTAGGAACGTTCAAATCGAACAACTTTTTCTCTGTTTCAAAGAACGAAATAAAATACTGAAATCATTTGTAGATCCGACAAAAGAGGAGGTCCAAAAGGAACTGCTCCGTGCACGTTTAAAAAATCATGGACGCAGGGAGAATTGTTACACGTGAAAAACAGTGTACACCTGCCGTTTTAAAAAATAGAAGAACTAATACATTTTTTATACGCGCTAAACTAACGCTGCAGTTTATTTGTAATTGTTCATTTATAGAAGTTTCAAGTTTGCACGAACCTACAGAATCGTTGTTTAAATTCACATTTGGGAAAGATCGTGTTTACGCTTATTTCATATTTTAATATCGTACGACGCAGTTGATCTTTGAGTCGTAACCTGTCTTTCTCAATCGCTCTGAATAATTGAAACGACGTACAAACCGATGATTAGGAGATTTCAACGGAGAGGTCACGAAACGCGGCGATTTAATGAAAACCCGTGGATCTCCGAGCTCGAATCGCATTAACGAGACGCGTCGCTCCGTTCGTTAGACGATCAGGAAGTCACGACGGGATTGGTTAATCGTCGTTAAAGAGCCGCGTCGATTCCTAGACGTTCCGCGGTGGATTAGCCGACGTCAATCGTCGTCATTAACGAAGGTTGAATGCGAAATTAGCAGGACGCGTACAGAACTGTAATCCAGCCTGTATAACACGGAGAGGAAATTGAAACCAGCCTCAGATTAGCAATAAACGCCTCGAAAGGGTTCTCTCAATTTGGTTAAAAGCATCTTCCGTGCAATAAACCACCGCGTCGCCGCCGTTTAGAGCCGGCTCCTTTGTACGCGGTATCGACCAGAACCGATTTAATTGGTCGTTGTTTAGGAAAACTAAATGTCAATTCGACGACGAAGCATTTTCGAGGATTTAACTCGTCATTCGGCAAATTATCCCGTAGTTATTTAATACATTTTATTTACGATTGAATATATTTGATTCATTACGAGAGACTTCGTAATTTTCGTGTAATTATTGGTGAAAATCATTAGCACGGAAATCGAATATGTGAGTGGTAAAAACGTCTATTAAAAATTATTCGTCTGTAGCTGAAATTTGGTATTGACCAATCGATGGGTCAAATTTTTAATTATCGTATTCCCTCCTCCCTGTCCCCTTCCGTTTGCAATTTATGCTCCGGTAATTAAGCATCGTGTGTAACTCAATCCAATATATGTGTACATATAATTTTCATATCAACTTCGCCCCATTTCGGTTTGTTATCAAATTTTCAATTTCCATTAACGGCGTTTACGTATGCTAAGAGAGCATCATAAATTGTTTAAGCGTTCCGCAGCAGAAATTATACATTGATAACCGGTTATTATAGGCACGCCGCGGTTCAGATGAATAATATTATCGCTCGTCGACGCACACGTTTTATTCGCGATTCCTGTAAAGCGTTTACAAATTCTTCTGCGCAGGGGAAGCGGAACTTAAATTCCTGGTTGAAAAAAAAAAAGAACACACATCGGCTCCGCTTCCTTTGTGAATATTTTTATATAGCCCGTCGGCCGCTAATCGATAATAGTATCCCAGAGTGTTATGACACTTTTGTTTTCTTTCAAATAGCGACAGCGGGCGCTAAAAATATCCGTGACCTGTTGCGAGCCTTTGCCACTTGAAAATTTGCGGCGCAGGGAAAGGGATAAAGCATTGTAGCGAACAAGTAGAATAGTTTAGTATTGGTCAGACGTGTGGAAGTATAGCACGGTAGAAGAGTAATCAGCGAGAGAAGTAGGTCATTCTCTGAATAAGAACTTTATTCAAATACCTTCTCCAATCAGACGTCGACTTTATAATTGAAGTAAAAAATAAGTAGAAGTATATACATTTTATATGTATAACGTACTCTCCTCTTTGTTTCCGTTTAATTGAGGGTGATCGTACTGAACAAGTATAATCAGAAGCGACGGTCGTAAGCTGTTAGAACGGCGACTCGTGCCTGGAATGGCGTCGTTTTTGTCTATAAAATTTAATCCACTCACCGATTCAAACGTGATCCGATACAATTAAGTCTCCACGCAAACGTAAGAAATTCTACGGTACTTCCCCCACGTACGGAAAAAATGTTTAAACAGTTATTTCATGCCGCGCGAAATGACGTAGAAACCTATATATTTGGGGAGAATAAAATGAATGAAACGTTTTTTATTTGGAGAACGAAAAGTTTACACAGCGGGAGCGCGTTTAGGAACGTTCAAATCGAACAACTTTTTCTCTGTTTCAAAGAACGAAATAAAATACTGAAATCATTTGTAGATCCGACAAAAGAGGAGGTCCAAAAGGAACTGCTCCGTGCACGTTTAAAAAATCATGGACGCAGGGAGAATTGTTACACGTGAAAAACAGTGTACACCTGCCGTTTTAAAAAATAGAAGAACTAATACATTTTTTATACGCGCTAAACTAACGCTGCAGTTTATTTGTAATTGTTCATTTATAGAAGTTTCAAGTTTGCACGAACCTACAGAATCGTTGTTTAAATTCACATTTGGGAAAGATCGTGTTTACGCTTATTTCATATTTTAATATCGTACGACGCAGTTGATCTTTGAGTCGTAACCTGTCTTTCTTAATCGCTCTGAATAATTGAAACGACGTACAAACCGATGATTAGGAGATTTCAACGGAGAGGTCACGAAACGCGGCGATTTAATGAAAACCCGTGGATCTCCGAGCTCGAATCGCATTAACGAGACGCGTCGCTCCGTTCGTTAGACGATCAGGAAGTCACGACGGGATTGGTTAATCGTCGTTAAAGAGCCGCGTCGATTCCTAGACGTTCCGCGGTGGATTAGCCGACGTCAATCGTCGTCATTAACGAAGGTTGAATGCGAAATTAGCAGGACGCGTACAGAACTGTAATCCAGCCTGTATAACACGGAGAGGAAATTGAAACCAGCCTCAGATTAGCAATAAACGCCTCGAAAGGGTTCTCTCAATTTGGTTAAAAGCATCTTCCGTGCAATAAACCACCGCGTCGCCGCCGTTTAGAGCCGGCTCCTTTGTACGCGGTATCGACCAGAACCGATTTAATTGGTCGTTGTTTAGGAAAACTAAATGTCAATTCGACGACGAAGCATTTTCGAGGATTTAACTCGTCATTCGGCAAATTATCCCGTAGTTATTTAATACATTTTATTTACGATTGAATATATTTGATTCATTACGAGAGACTTCGTAATTTTCGTGTAATTATTGGTGAAAATCATTAGCACGGAAATCGAATATGTGAGTGGTAAAAACGTCTATTAAAAATTATTCGTCTGTAGCTGAAATTTGGTATTGACCAATCGATGGGTCAAATTTTTAATTATCGTATTCCCTCCTCCCTGTCCCCTTCCGTTTGCAATTTATGCTCCGGTAATTAAGCATCGTGTGTAACTCAATCCAATATATGTGTACATATAATTTTCATATCAACTTCGCCCCATTTCGGTTTGTTATCAAATTTTCAATTTCCATTAACGGCGTTTACGTATGCTAAGAGAGCATCATAAATTGTTTAAGCGTTCCGCAGCAGAAATTATACATTGATAACCGGTTATTATAGGCACGCCGCGGTTCAGATGAATAATATTATCGCTCGTCGACGCACACGTTTTATTCGCGATTCCTGTAAAGCGTTTACAAATTCTTCTGCGCAGGGGAAGCGGAACTTAAATTCCTGGTTGAAAAAAAAAAAGAACACACATCGGCTCCGCTTCCTTTGTGAATATTTTTATATAGCCCGTCAGCCGCTAATCGATAATAGTATCCCAGAGTGTTATGACACTTTTGTTTTCTTTCAAATAGCCACAGCGGGCGCTAAAAATATCCGTGACCTGTTGCGAGCCTTTGCCACTTGAAAATCTCTCGCGAGCAAAACAACCCTGTGTTACCTCTTCGCAATTTATTAAGAAACGGGTAAAAAGTTACGCTCTCACGTACTCTGTCAGTTTACACGTACGTACAACCTGATCTCGCGCGCCGTACTTCATCGAACGTTTAAGCTTTCAATCTCGGCTGTAATCCGGACGTCGCTCAACGAAACTCGGTCGCAACTAAATGGAACTCTTTCGCGCGAACGACGCCGAGGACGATGATAATTTAGAGAATCGTTAACGAGCAGAGTCGATCGACTTGTTCGATCGGACGGGCATCCAGCCAGACTCATAGATAGAAACGTTGGTTGTTAACGCGTCCCTGACTCTGATTCGCGGGACGGTTCCGCGGACAGGAAATTATTGGACGGGTCAAGCTCGCCGCCGTGGCGATTCAGCTGGAGGTGTCGGGCCTGATAAGACGAGAGATAACCGTCGGGACGGAGAGTTGCGCACCGCTTTCGTGGGATAAGAGAAGCTTATTTTTAGCACGAAATAAAATCGATTTATCCCTTCTGATGGTATTCCGGCTGTGCCACGGCAGCGGCTGCGGCTCCGGCGGCGTTCCACACGGAGAAACGGATGGACACGGCGAAAGAGAGAAGAGAGAGAGCAGGGCTCATGAAAAATAAAGCGGGCGGAATCGGTAAAAAAGGAATGAGAGTCGGGGTGAACAAGGCAGAACGAGATGAGCTGTTTCAGGGCCGTAATACTCCCGCTACGGTCCGTAAAGACAGAAGTTTATCGGGAGGCTAGGAATTTTGGTCGAGATTCGTTCGGGGAAAAATCGCGTCTCGATTCTCGTCCGTTTATTCGAGTTTTACAGCGGCGGCGCGGTGAATAGACCTCTTTCTCCTCCGTGAGGCTCTTTTTTTTTTTCGAAAACGAGGAATTGCGGTCAAGAGGACGGTTAAATGCGCGCGTGTCTCTAAGCCCAGAAGCGTGTATCGGACGATTCGGCGATGTTTTATGCATTTTAACCGTTCCCGCATCGGCGTCAAACGTTTGCTCCCGAGCGTCTCTGTTTCCTTCCGTTCCGAAAATTTTCACGAGGGAGGAACGGAGGTAATAGATGCACGGCCGTCCCGGCGAATATCTGTCGGCGATAAATATCACCAGTGGCACCGATTCGAGTCGGAGAGAGACTACTTTGTCAAACAGAAGTAGCTATACGTCCTCACCTCCCGTGCTTCCGACCGGATATATATATCAATATTGAACTTTGCGAGTTTGCTTTGCGTCCCAGCGCGCAATCCTATCGAAACGTAAGCCACAAAGGAGGACTTCAGCCCTTCGATCGGCTGCACTTTCTTCGGAACGCGAACCGATACGAGATACGCGCGATACGCTAATACGCTTTCACGTTTTGTGGCTTTCGAGCGTCGAGCGTTCAGATCCTCGCAAACGACGATTAATCTGTTTTCGTGGTAAACGTTAATTGGAGGATAAAAGCTCTCCTCTCGCGGGATCGGCCTGTTTCCCTCAAACGTAGAAATGCATAAAATAAAGAGAGCCTCTTCATTTTTTATATCAGACTGCATTTGCATATTCGCATTTTACGATCGACTCGCGACGAAGAAGAACGTAGTAAAAACTGTTGTAAAGAAAGTAGAAGTGAAGTATAAAAATATGTATGAGTATTTCTTTGACGTATAAAATATCATGTCGTCACGAGTAAATCATGAGAAGTTATGCGCTCGCTCTTTTCCTCTCCGACGCGAATATTAATAATTAGCCGGCCGTGTGGCTGTAAGCTTATGCTAACGAACGGCGGAGATAGGTAAATGGAAAATGAAGACTCTAAAGGGAAGCCATGAAAACTCTTCCGAAAAAATGAATAAGAGATGCGCCACGTTGGAAATTAGTCGAGCCGAAAGCCAACAAACGTTGTTCCGCTGCTGTCCGAGGTAAGAATAATCTCGATCGTCTCGAAACGGTGACGGGAAATAATAAACTCCAACACTATTTCCTTCTCGTGCTTCTTATTGATTTAGAAACCTTTCGAATAAAGGGAAATACAGAGTCCGAGCCTGACCGAGTCTTTCTTTGTGCGCGAGACTTTCACGTGTTTGCATAGTGGAAAAGTTTCCGCCGTTCTTTTTGTTTGTCGCAAGTAAATCGTGAAAAGATTTCGACGTCGAGATCGTTTGAATATTTCATAAAACACTGTAAGGAAACGCGTCGACGTAATTAAAAGAAAAATTCCTTTTTCGTTAGAAGTCGACGAATAAATTTGTAACGAGGAACGAACGAATAAACGTTGGCAAGAACGAGACGTGATAAAACGATGTTAGCATTTATCACTTAGTTCCAGCTATCCAGCTGTGCTCACCGAATCAAGACACGGCAAAATTGAATCTGCGGCTCGCGTATCTAACAGCGTACGAACGTGTACGAACCTGTGTGCAAGACCGCGTGTACATGCAACAGTTTAAACGCTCCAAGAGGCGTAATCTCGTTCGTTTCATTTTGCGAATTGCATTTCCTGCCGGTCTAACATTATTTACGGCCTAAAACCCGACCCATACGTCTCGCGTAAAAAAAAACACGCGAAAGTCTACGGCGAGACATCGTCGTATAATGAATTCATAAATAACGCGACATAGTAAACTGGCTAAATGAAAAATTATAGTGCGTAATTCTTTTGGCTCGCGGCACCGAGAATCTTTTGCGACTGTGGAAGGAAACTTTTACCGGTGGCTGTAACGAAGTCGGACGCGTCGCAATGCGACGGACAGTTGAAATTTTTAATACGGCCG
>SMSR01013295.1:0-10339 GCA_019453355.1 Ceratina japonica | reverse complement strand
GATAATAGTATCCCAGAGTGTTATGACACTTTTGTTTTCTTTCAAATAGCCACAGCGGGCGCTAAAAATATCCGTGACCTGTTGCGAGCCTTTGCCACTTGAAAATCTCTCGCGAGCAAAACAACCCTGTGTTACCTCTTCGCAATTTATTAAGAAACGGGTAAAAAGTTACGCTCTCACGTACTCTGTCAGTTTACACGTACGTACAACCTGATCTCGCGCGCCGTACTTCATCGAACGTTTAAGCTTTCAATCTCGGCTGTAATCCGGACGTCGCTCAACGAAACTCGGTCGCAACTAAATGGAACTCTTTCGCGCGAACGACGCCGAGGACGATGATAATTTAGAGAATCGTTAACGAGCAGAGTCGATCGACTTGTTCGATCGGACGGGCATCCAGCCAGACTCATAGATAGAAACGTTGGTTGTTAACGCGTCCCTGACTCTGATTCGCGGGACGGTTCCGCGGACAGGAAATTATTGGACGGGTCAAGCTCGCCGCCGTGGCGATTCAGCTGGAGGTGTCGGGCCTGATAAGACGAGAGATAACCGTCGGGACGGAGAGTTGCGCACCGCTTTCGTGGGATAAGAGAAGCTTATTTTTAGCACGAAATAAAATCGATTTATCCCTTCTGATGGTATTCCGGCTGTGCCACGGCAGCGGCTGCGGCTCCGGCGGCGTTCCACACGGAGAAACGGATGGACACGGCGAAAGAGAGAAGAGAGAGAGCAGGGCTCATGAAAAATAAAGCGGGCGGAATCGGTAAAAAAGGAATGAGAGTCGGGGTGAACAAGGCAGAACGAGATGAGCTGTTTCAGGGCCGTAATACTCCCGCTACGGTCCGTAAAGACAGAAGTTTATCGGGAGGCTAGGAATTTTGGTCGAGATTCGTTCGGGGAAAAATCGCGTCTCGATTCTCGTCCGTTTATTCGAGTTTTACAGCGGCGGCGCGGTGAATAGACCTCTTTCTCCTCCGTGAGGCTCTTTTTTTTTTTCGAAAACGAGGAATTGCGGTCAAGAGGACGGTTAAATGCGCGCGTGTCTCTAAGCCCAGAAGCGTGTATCGGACGATTCGGCGATGTTTTATGCATTTTAACCGTTCCCGCATCGGCGTCAAACGTTTGCTCCCGAGCGTCTCTGTTTCCTTCCGTTCCGAAAATTTTCACGAGGGAGGAACGGAGGTAATAGATGCACGGCCGTCCCGGCGAATATCTGTCGGCGATAAATATCACCAGTGGCACCGATTCGAGTCGGAGAGAGACTACTTTGTCAAACAGAAGTAGCTATACGTCCTCACCTCCCGTGCTTCCGACCGGATATATATATCAATATTGAACTTTGCGAGTTTGCTTTGCGTCCCAGCGCGCAATCCTATCGAAACGTAAGCCACAAAGGAGGACTTCAGCCCTTCGATCGGCTGCACTTTCTTCGGAACGCGAACCGATACGAGATACGCGCGATACGCTAATACGCTTTCACGTTTTGTGGCTTTCGAGCGTCGAGCGTTCAGATCCTCGCAAACGACGATTAATCTGTTTTCGTGGTAAACGTTAATTGGAGGATAAAAGCTCTCCTCTCGCGGGATCGGCCTGTTTCCCTCAAACGTAGAAATGCATAAAATAAAGAGAGCCTCTTCATTTTTTATATCAGACTGCATTTGCATATTCGCATTTTACGATCGACTCGCGACGAAGAAGAACGTAGTAAAAACTGTTGTAAAGAAAGTAGAAGTGAAGTATAAAAATATGTATGAGTATTTCTTTGACGTATAAAATATCATGTCGTCACGAGTAAATCATGAGAAGTTATGCGCTCGCTCTTTTCCTCTCCGACGCGAATATTAATAATTAGCCGGCCGTGTGGCTGTAAGCTTATGCTAACGAACGGCGGAGATAGGTAAATGGAAAATGAAGACTCTAAAGGGAAGCCATGAAAACTCTTCCGAAAAAATGAATAAGAGATGCGCCACGTTGGAAATTAGTCGAGCCGAAAGCCAACAAACGTTGTTCCGGTGCTGTCCGAGGTAAGAATAATCTCGATCGTCTCGAAACGGTGACGGGAAATAATAAACTCCAACACTATTTCCTTCTCGTGCTTCTTATTGATTTAGAAACCTTTCGAATAAAGGGAAATACAGAGTCCGAGCCTGACCGAGTCTTTCTTTGTGCGCGAGACTTTCACGTGTTTGCATAGTGGAAAAGTTTCCGCCGTTCTTTTTGTTTGTCGCAAGTAAATCGTGAAAAGATTTCGACGTCGAGATCGTTTGAATATTTCATAAAACACTGTAAGGAAACGCGTCGACGTAATTAAAAGAAAAATTCCTTTTTCGTTAGAAGTCGACGAATAAATTTGTAACGAGGAACGAACGAATAAACGTTGGCAAGAACGAGACGTGATAAAACGATGTTAGCATTTATCACTTAGTTCCAGCTATCCAGCTGTGCTCACCGAATCAAGACACGGCAAAATTGAATCTGCGGCTCGCGTATCTAACAGCGTACGAACGTGTACGAACCTGTGTGCAAGACCGCGTGTACATGCAACAGTTTAAACGCTCCAAGAGGCGTAATCTCGTTCGTTTCATTTTGCGAATTGCATTTCCTGCCGGTCTAACATTATTTACGGCCTAAAACCCGACCCATACGTCTCGCGTAAAAAAAAAAACACGCGAACGTCTACGGCGAGACATCGTCGTATAATGAATTCATAAATAACGCGACATAGTAAACTGGGTAAATGAAAAATTATAGTGCGTAATTCTTTTGGCTCGCGGCACCGAGAATCTTTTGCGACTGTGGAAGGAAACTTTTACCGGTGGCTGTAACGAAGTCGGACGCGTCGCAATGCGACGGACAGTTGAAATTTTTAATACGGCCGGCGTCTTCGCGGCGACGTTGCGCTTTACTTGTCGCGTTATTATACGCGAATCTCGGATTACGTTAGAATTTTGATCAGTAAATCCGATTCACGTTTATTAGCCGATCGATGGCTCGTGAAACAGGGTCAACTGCTGCGCCGTTTCTTGCGTGCGTACGGCGGCGGTATGTGTACACGAGAGCTAATCATGCGGCTTTTGTTTCTACTAGAAACAAACCAGCGCGCGCGCAGCGCGCGCTATTGAGTCCGTTGGTATTCCAGCGTGAACTTTGATAAAATACCGTAACGCACGCGGAAACGTATACCTTTGAATTCTCCGCGCGGTACACCGAATCGGACGTGATTTGTGCGGGATTAACCGTAAAATTCGAACCAGATACGTAGTTATTGAAATCGAGAAACGCAAACAAATTGAATCGGGAACAATATTCCCGTCAAAAATGAATGCCGCGTTTGATATTTTTCAATCGAAAATAAACGATACTTCACAAGGTTGTCAATATCAATTGATTCTCATTCGCTACCACTTTGTATGAAATTTTACACGCTTCATCGAAATCGTTGAGTTTCATTGACTCGCAATTGTCTCGTAAATGGCGCAAATAAAAATGCGTGAAAATTCATTTTCCTCGAAGTAGTATAATGATCGGCGGAAAACTCGAACGTTCAGATACAATTTCCGAGCTGTACGTTCTCTGGCACAACAAAATGCAAATGTTTCCTTATTCCCTGGAATCGCGGCCACCGAAGAATGCATCCTTTTTGCGGCGCAGATAGATACCATGTTTCGAGAGAATATTGCACGCGCTGTTACGAGAGATTCGCCGTCAGCTAATTACACGATTCCGTCGCTGGAATAACGTCGCGGGTTCAGAAGAAGTAATATGAAAATACAAGGTTGAATAACAAGCCCGTGCAATCTTGAAATTGAATATGACCGTAACGAATTCCGGTAAAAAAGCAGCGCGCTAACTCAGAAAGTTCTCTCGCAAAGAGACCGATACCGAAACGTTATACTCGGGAGACCGCAAACGGATTAATTACTCGTTTAATAACGCAATTACCGAGTTCGGAATCCCGTCCGCACGCGTTTTATATCACCTACAAATGCCCCGTTAATTGCAGTTGACATGTGATTAAAAACACAGCTGACCTTTCACCGCGCCCCTCTAATAATCAACGATATTATTTGCCGTTTGTCCGTAACTTTATTACGACAGAATTGCCAACAAGTTCGACTAATTAGAAATTTTCATACAAAGTCCCGGCGAAATTTCCATCGGATCCCCGTGCTCCGATTTTCCCGATAGTCACGAACCGAACCGAACCCGATACGTCTACGTGACGCGCGATCGCGATTACAATTTTTACGCGAGATTAAGAACACGGCGAATTTATTATACATACACGCGAGCGGAGCCTGGAGTCGCCGGGTTTCTCGAACGCTGCTGCGTAGGCGATCGAAGGCGAAATTAAAAGCGCGCGGCCGGATCGGTTTCCCGTGATTTCACGGTTTTATCGATCACGTACATTGTGCGTCATAATACTTCTTGCCAACAACTATCGGGATCAGCCGCCGCTGCACTATTAACGATGTGGTATTAATTAACGAACCTTACCGCCGCCGCCGGTACCCGTGAATGATACATCGCGTGTTTCGGTCGAGATTAAACGAAGTTACTCGGAAACCTATTACGAGATGCTTAGAAACCCTCTACATAATTTCAACTAAAATATTCCACGCATCAATTACGGCCGGCTAATTTACACACAATGAAAACTACACCCGGGAACATTACCACCTATTGTTCGGAACTATACGAAGCCCTGGATTCATCTCTCTCACATTTATGAACAAAACAAAAAATGTATAAAAATTTGTGGAACATCACGAGCTGCTGTATATTACAATGATTAAACTGAATAAAAGAAGTTTTACGATTCAGAGACAATAGACTTAAGAATTATTCTTCTCGGTAATCGCATTTTGAATACTACAATACCGGCAGAATGGAATTGAAAAATATCTTATCAATGACAATCCGTTTGAAAGGAATAAGGAATACACTTTACCGAAGCGAAATCGTTCGCCTTGAGACAGGAAGTCTTTTAAAGCGGATACTGAAAGACGGATCGTTCATTATAATAGAAAACGGAAAAACGTGACGTAACAAAAAAGACATTTCGATGACAGCGATGTATATCGGAAAGAGACGATTTTCCCCTTCGCGTTTCTCGTTTATACATATACATATAGGATGTTCACAAATCGTAAGGTCAGAGGTGGCCATCGATTCGCCCGTTTCCATCTGTCATCTCTAATGAACAACAACGAATTCGGAACCTTGGAACTCTAACGTGAATCATTCGAACGAATAATGTCATGAAATCGCGAAGAATATTTCGATTTTACTAATTATCCTACACCAATTTATTATGTTCCTCGTTTTATAAATAAAATTTCTGAATACAAAGCACGTTCAAAGACTGCCTAAACGCGGTGTTGACAAAATTTCGCGGACGACACAGGATTCGGGAATAAAAGAATTGAATTGCGTTCGAGCCTGCGATCCCTCGACGGTCGAAGTGGAGCGCGCAATATATTCGTTGGTGGCGTCTCGCGGGCAAGTCAGTTGGGAGCGAAGACGAAACCGAGAGGGTTGTTTCACCCTCGGTTATTCGCGGGCCTAACAATAAGTAAAGCGGGGACAATGCCGGGCCGTCAGACAATGCCGTGTTAAAACGGGACGCCGAGCACTTTGGCGAAAGAACGTCGACGACGACGACGACGTTCCGCCTGTACTCATTGTTTCCTCTAACGCCAAGGCTAACGGGTGCAATTGATTTCTTCCACGATTGCTTGACTCGAAACGCGTTCGCCGATTCGCGCGTCCAGATTAACTCGAAGGCGATTCAATCGAAATTTCGATCGAAAAGAAATTTCAAATTCCACTTCTTTCTCAACGAAACAGACGATTGTCATAAATGACGTATTCGTTAATGATACAGGAAATCTAATTGTGTTGTTTCCAAAAAGTATTCATGAAATCTAACTTATTCGTCGAATCATCTACGCACGAGAGCGGTGATTATAAAATGATCGGAATAGCTCGGAGTTCGGAAACAAAAAAAAGTGTAAGACGCTTTTGTATTGCGAATCTTTAAAGAAGCAAACTTTCTCGTTTAGATTTGCATGAAGTTGCGATTGAAAATTAAAATGGTGACCTCGATTATATCCGAACAGTTCCATCCTTGGTACTTTTTCCGCGTTATGGGTCAATTTATACTTCGATTTAGATTAATCGAATGCAACTGTCAAACTCGTTGCGCCGAGTTATAGTCTTAATAGTCTTTATTGACAGCCATTTCGTAGTCGCGTCAAGAACCGGCAATGCGATTATTACCGTGTATACATATTCGAGTCGAATTACTATCGGATCCGAGAACGTAGGAACACGACCATTCCATCACGATAATGGCCAACAGCAAGGCCAGGTGTTCCCGTTGGTATTAGCAAGGAAATTACATTCGTCAAACAATCAAAACTTGGCGGCGTTACGGAAACTAATTACATTAATTGTTCGGAACATTCATTTTTCAATGTTTCCGACCGACAACGTGTTTAAGCCGTGAACTATAAAATTTCCTGACTCAATTAGGGAATCCATTTTCAGCCGATCAAACCGGTGATCGTCGTTCGAACGACGGAGGAGGAGGAGGAGGTTTGCGAAACTCGTTTGTATTTTTAAGTAAAGAAGAAAAAGAGTTCGTAAATGGAATTGCATTTTTTATAGGGGAACGAAAGATGGGCAGAGCGTCTCATTGAGTGAGCGTCAAGAAATTTGTAATCGTCGGTCAAAGGTGAAAGAGGTTGGAAAAAGAGAAATAAAGTAAAAAAAGAATTGACCCATCGGTCGACCTTTGAAGAAATCGATACACCGATTTATGCGTTAACATTCTACGCGTAATTAGTTCACAGCTTCGGCTAACCGAAGAATTCAGTCTTACAACGTTGAGTATTTCTACTTTTTATTGACCACTTTTGGAAAATCGTTCATAATTCGGCGAGGACAGATCCTTCTACACGTAAGTACGTTTCTTAGATCCGCGCAGCAGACGCGATCGTTACGCTGCTGTCCCGATTTGCATTGGAAATTCCAATGTCGCCAGGAACAAGTGCAACGAGCAAAAAAACCACGGTGTATGCAAAGCAGTTATGTAAAACGAACCTCATCAATCAATTTTCAGCGTGCTTTAAACCGGATTACGTTCTTTTTTTCCCTCGCAATCGATCAGCTTTGAAACACGACACCGATATAATTATTCCAGCTATAACGAAAAAAGTGAACACAAATTTCGAGCCAAACATCGGTTTTTTATACAATGGACCAATTTTTGACCGTCGATAATGACTTGATTTATGGAAACGTCGTATGTACGATTGATTTCCACGCGCGACCAACGAGTGATTTCGTCCGTTATTTCTCGTCAGTCAGATTGAAATCTGCCCACGTCGAGCGACGAGCTCAGCTTTATGAATAACGAGTTACGCAAAACGTTCATTGTCGCATGCAAATAATCTAAACGTGTCCGTTTATTTGCGCGAACGCGTCGATATCTATTCTATCCGCGCGATTCGCGCCGAACGAAGTCCGAATAACGAAAAAGCGTAGACGTCGAAATAATCGCATGAACGATTGATAAAACAATCGGATGACGATTATGAACGTTATATAATTATCTCTCGCTTTGACGCGGGAAATTTCTGTATTGAATTCGCCGCGTTTGTACAGACTGTAAATCTGGTTATGATATCGTCCCGCGGTCGACTGATATAAACGAGCCAATGGCAGTTATTACGCTACTCCGCGTTCAACGCGACCGCAAATCTGAGATTAGACGGCATCCGCGTGAAATGTGACCACGAGCATCAACGGCTTACCCGGACGACAAACTTTTCCCGTGGGATGCAAAAAAAAAATAAAACGAACGTAGAGGTCGGGTATTCTGATCATCACGGTTTTTGTGTTTCGCTCCGCGCGCGATGATCAACCTTGTTTTTCTATAAAAAGCTCCGAGTCAATATCAATTTCGAGGGCATTAAAAATTTGCGAGCGGAACTAGTTCGGAACTCGTTTACATCCCCGATGATGGTAGCTGCCAAAAAATTTAACGACCAAGCGCGAACCGTCGTAAATTGTATCACCTTTCGCGAGAGTAATAGTCCGGCGAATAAAAAAACGATGAAAACGCGCGGGACCTATCCCGAACGGCGTCGAGCGACATTATTCCTCGGTGCTCGCGAACTATATGGATTTCGCGCGATCCGCGTCTTTCACCCTCGGCATTACACACGCATTAATATCGCTCGAGAGAACGGTGAAAAATTGGATTCGTCAAGCGGGGCGACGAGACAAATTATTTGATTGCGTAACCGGCGCGGACCGGAATACTTTCGAGCGGATTCGTCGGAGACGTTTTCCGCGCAGCTATGATTTGTACAAGTTGAAATCCGATTCGATGTCTCTCACACGGTTTTCGTTCGGGACGGATACGTCTGTGCGGAGTCTGAAACGAGATCTGTCGGGTTCGATCCGTGACCCAGTCGCGCGCTGGTGCCACGGATATTTTCCAAAGCCATTTCGGTCACGGTTTTGAACGCACCGTGGGCTGCCACGCAAATTACACGTCGTCGATATTCAGCGAACGCGCGGCGCACGTCGCGCTACCACCTGTGTGCCGTTCGTCACGACACGGGAACAAAGCAAGTCCTTTTTCCACGAAATCGCACTCGACTTCCACGCAGACCTTCCCCGGTGAGGGTCGGCTCGCGATGCCCGCGATGCGCGTGAAAATATCTGATTTAAATGGTAATGATAGCGCCGCCGAGATTATGTGTCCGTTAGCGTCAAAGGGCCGGTGGAATTGTCATCCTCCGTCCAAATGAAATTGCGACCGGATTCTTTTTCGAATTCCACGAACGCTTCACGTCGTCACAGTTCACGCCAGTACATTTGTATCCTTTGTGCACCGAACGGGATGATAAATTACTTTGTCAGCTTTCAAGAGATCAGTAGTTCTTTCTACAAATGAAAATGGAATAGATATCTCTTCTTTAAACCAATATTTCATTTGCAAATAATAGAACTCGTTAATTCGAACATCGTCGATCCATTTTACTATTTTACTATTTTACTATATTCATTTAAATATCGGAAATTAAAGGGTCCCCGTCGGAGAAGTTAAATCGGTGTGTCTTCGTCCCTATCTCGTACGACCAGCGTTAGAATTAACTATCGAAACCACGGAATTCGTGGAGTCTGAGCGAAGTTTGATTGTTCCCAAATATTGTACGCGTCGTTCGGGTCGTAGTTCGCTTCGTAGACGACACTGATGGCGTGCACACGAACAAAGTATGAAACCTCTGGTATGCGCTTACCTGGTTATCCGGTTCCTTGCCTTTGGCGGTGATTAAGCGGTCGCAATAGCAACCCTCCAAAAATATGACGCCGCTCGGCCTCGTACAGTTCTCGTTCTCGTAGTAGAACAATATGTTCTGTAACATTAATACACCGATCTGAGAAGACCTAAACCAACAATGCTGACGTCGATTGTACGTATTTTGTAATTTTGACGAAGATAAAGGAAACGCTTTGAAATGACGCATAAACGTCGATCAATCTTTAGTCGAAACGTTCTTGTTTCACGAGCCGCCCTTTTGTCCTAGTTCCAGCGCGCGAACCTATTAAACAGTGACCTGCTCCAATGTTTCAACATCCGACAACTTCGAACGGCGAACCAAATTTCCAAACAGCGTAGTCATAGAACTGAAACCCTCGAATTCTCAAATTCTCGTACAAACGATACTCCCAGAAACTCCGAATGCACCGCGAGCAACACTATGAAATTAGCGATGTGGATGAAATTTCACCCCATCCGCTTTCATTAAATTTATCAGCAACAACTCTTACACCCGTACGATATTAAACGGCAATGAAACATTGAATCGTAAAAATAACGCGAGACTCCACCCTTGATACCATTCAAGGGCTGAAAAGAAGTCGATTCGCTGTGGAAAATCGTCGGGCAAAGTGCAAGGAGCAAGACGAAATTCGACTAATACTGTAAAATTGGCGATGTGGACGAAATTTCACCCCATGCGCTTTCACTAAATTTATCAGTAATAATTCTTACAATTCTCGTACGTGTGATATTAAACACGGCAATGAAACGTTTAATTGGTAAAAAGAAGGCGAGACTCCCCGGCCATGATACCACTTGAGGGCCGAAGGGAGGTCGATTCTCGGTGGTGGAAAATCGTCGGGCGAGGTGCAAGGAGCAAGATAAAATTACAAGACGGCTGCACGAACCATTACACACAGCTCCGGCTGCCGTGAGAGTTGATCAAAGCGTTTCAGCGAAATTCTCGCAGCTCGCCACGAGTGGCTTCTCAACAATTTT
>SMSR01013289.1:27072-37680 GCA_019453355.1 Ceratina japonica | reverse complement strand
TGGATTTTCCGTTTCGAACACATCGATTTATCCGTGAAGCAATCGATGATCAAACCGATCATATTTTCTGACACCGACTCGACGTTCGTGGTCCGCGATTTTCGCATCTGCCGTGTAAAACATATATAAACCGTGTGTGTCAACGTTGTTCGGAGCGAGCCACGTTTCGTACCGCGTTACGTAATAATCGTAAAACTCTTTTATTGACCGCGCGTTCAATTTTACTGCCCGGATGAATTACGACTCGTTAAATAGCTATTCGTGCATTTTCTTTTTTATATCATCGTACGATGCAACGTAGGAAACGGAAAACGACGTCGCGGTTAACTTATTTAACCGGGTCAAGCAAAATGGTAGGAATAGCGGTGCTCGAAACGATGCACTCGTTTCGATTATCCGACTCCCGGTAGCGCAATCTGAATCTTTTCTGCACGGCAGCCGGTCCGAGGAAGCCGCGCATCTTCTTTAATTTTTCACGTCCACGGGAATCGATTGAGAGCGACCGCCGCACGCGAGATACATTATCGATTCGCTTATTTATTCTTGAAAACCGGAAGCTCCCAGCTAGGCCAGCTTTAATTAACCCTCGATCTTATGATCGGAAGCTATGCCCCGCTTTAGTCCTGACAAAAGGGAAAAGAAAATATTGGCTTGCTTCATTGAGACGGGTGTCACACGGCCTTTAATGAATTACGAGTTAATAAGGACAATTACATTTGCTAGGCTTCCCACGAGGCTGATTCGCTTTTATTCCGATCGATATACTTTTCCGTCGTAATTCAGTTTATCCTTCGCTCGTCGTATTTATTAGAATAACCAGTTCCACGGGTATCTAGGTTTCCGAGAGGAACGTTGGGCAATGCTGCAAAAGTTCAAAATCGTTTCGAAATAGTACAAGTAGCAGAGATACGAGACGTAACTTTGTGGCTTCTTTGCACTTTCGGGGCGTCGCGTATGTAATGGTACTTACAATTATTTCTTTCTTCCCACTATAGTTCTACGTTAAACAGCTCTTTGGCGAAACGACGTTCGCGAAATAATTCGTGCGAGGCGGAGTTAATTGTCGGCGTATCGAATTCTGCGTCCACTCTATTCGTAATTTGTTAATGTATTCTTCCCGTGCGGGCCGCGTGCGATCTCAATTCGCGCGTACGCCAACTTATAAATCAATATTATTTATCGCGTCAAAAGAGGCACGCGTGTTGAATACGTAAATCCGTTAGCGGTCGTTGTGAATCGCGGACTCCCGTCACGGGTGCGAAGGTATACACGGGCGAGGCAGGCACCGAGGGATGATGAAGAACAGGCTGACTTGGCAAGATGATCGTGTGACAATCGTGCCGAAGGTGTCACGAATTCGAATCTAGTTACCTTCTGGCTCTCAGAAGTGGCGGCCTATGTTTTCGCCAATGTTTCTAGCCGGTTCTATAATGGTCCCACGTTCCAAATCACTTATGTCTGTCTGTTCTACCTACGAGCCACCTTATAAGATCATCAACCACGGCAAACCGAACTCCTTCCCTCATCGACCTTTTTTTTCTTAAAGCCACTCGAACCGCCGCGTTCGATCTTTCTCCCCGTTTCGATCGGATTTACAACAGTTCTTATTTCCTCGTTGGCAATTTCAAAGCGATTCAGTCTTATTTATTTTGCCCGTAGAATCGCGTTGTTGTTGCAGGCCCAGGTCTTTTGTCGCTCGAGTCCGTTGTCACTTCGGCTAGCTCCGGTTTGTTGAACCTGTCCGCTATTCTCAGCGCATCCACTAACGATCCACGATCTCTTCCGTGTATTCCTTCCGTGTACGTTTTATATCGCTGTATCAATAGAAACGCGATCAGTTATACTCTTGGACAGACTCGTAAATAAAGTTCTTGTACTTCTGGGCAACGGGTCAGCGGTGCAGCGCATAAGGAAAAAACTCCTTATCTGGTGCACGCATTGACTCGAATCGGAGATTACGAAAGTCGAAACGGGGACGGTAGTTAATCGATTGTACGACACATGCGAGTTTCAAACACGTTCCAAGCGATTTCATTTGAATCCATACATTTTTATTAAAAATTATAACGCAGCGCCTTCGCGTGTTACGTAACGTTCGCGTTATCATCGGTTTTAGATAAAGGTAGCGTCGATCGATGGAGCTCTAAACGGATTCGGACAGGAGTTCGCCAGGTTAACGGAAATACGAAGGACGACGTTGAAACGGCGGCTACGAAGAGGAGATGATAACGTCGTCGTTAGGAAATTCCATGATCCGGGAGATGTTAAAGTTTCCCTCCGCGGTTCGCGTTGACAGTCGCGGTTGACGAGCCGTTTTTAATAGGCTGAACATATCGAGCCCGAGTTCCTGTGCCAGGGTTACCGTTTACGTAACGTGCCCACGCATCCAAATGCTCCTAAAGGAACGCAGTTTTATCTATATTTATCGACGTTATCTCGTGTAACGGCATAATATCGAGCCCTCTTCTTCTGTCCATCCTCCGGCCGCCTTTTTGTCGACCGATTTCACTCGAATTTTATCGAACCAGCTGTCTCCCAGCTACAGAGAGGGTAGCTAACGCGATAGTAGAAAACTGATAAAAGGAAGCGAGCTTCCGTTTTCCCGGCCGGTATGACTGCGCAGACGCTTTTCCATTTTCATCGACGGATTCTAGGTCGCCGAATGCAGAAGTTCTCTCTGCACCCGGCAACAAATTTTCGGGCGAGACCGTCCGTCAAGTTTCTTCGGTCAATTCGTTCGCCGTCTGATAGACCGAGGTTTTTTTTTTAATCTCGAACGCGGAGCAGCCACTGTGCGGACGAACAACGCCCGCCGACGATTAAGAAACAATTTCTCGATCCGGTGAACCGACTGATCACCGGGTCGCGCTCCCGTGCAATTTTTGCCTCGTTCGGACCCCGCCTTACCAATCGAGTCACGCGAATTAATAACCGACATGTGTCGATTTTATCGCGCTGCGTTTTTTCAGTCTCTTCAAGCTCTTATCGCGATCTGATAAGTTGATTAAACATTTTTCTGTTAAATATTTGACGGAACGAGTGTAATACTTGAATTACATTAAGGAAAACTTGAAGATAATTGAAAAGTATTGATACACTATACTATATACTTATATATACTTCTATATACTTATATATACTTATAGATACTTCGTATAATGGAACGGGAAGGTCGAAATATGTCGCTGTGAAAATTTGGAGGGTCGCGACGCAGTTCCCTTTATATGAAAGTCATCCAATTTATGCTCCTCTAACAGAATCCCATTCACAAGCCTTCCGATACTTTTCGGAGCTCCGGCAACTCTGAATTTGCTTCCTGCCCGATCGGTTCGTACGCGCGGTCGCTCTCTCGTTTCGATATCGCACATTCGATCCGGTCTCGCCCTTACGACCCTTCGCTGCAATTTTAATTGGCGATTTCGAGAAACTCGCTCGACCGATCGAGTCGGCATTATTTTTTCAAAGGGCTCGTTTCGACCTTTTCCTGGCTCACTGCCTAATTAGATAATTTAGAGTCAGCGGAAAAGAACGTGGAATCATTTCCACTGCGTTTTAAACAAATATCTGACGTCCGTCAATGAAAACGACGAAAAGAATTTTAGCAAAGCTTCTTAATGATTAAAAAAGTCCAGGGGATTATTCAATCACGACTTATCGACTATTTAACTGCGCTGGAAAATATACTACGGCCTCTCTTAATCGTGACCTAAATGGAAATCCTCCAGGGACCATTAGTGAGCCACGGTGGGCCATAACGGCCTCCCCACCGACGATAATTATTCGCTAATCAACAACAATGCAGCATCCCCCGGCGCAGTTCTGCCAGTAAAAAGTGCACATCCCCCTTAAATCGTTTCCCAAATCGTCGCAATAAGAAATAATGAAAAAAAACAACTTCCTTAGTGGCCTTGCGAAAGTGGAACATGCTGATGAATAGAAAACTAGCATGAAGAACGCTCGGATTTCCGGTGGGAAAGAATTCCATAAACGTGGAACGAGAGCCAGTCCTCCGGGCATTAAAATTTCACGGATTAATAGCGTTCCGGAAGTAGGGTGGAAGGAAAAATGCGGGGCCGATAGGCTCGCGGGAAACTCGTTGACATCGGACGTAACATTACCTTGCACGTATAATCGAATAACGCGTCCAGCGTTAAACGGATTATTGTTCTTTTACCCCGGAGCAGAATCTTGACGCGACAGGAAGCACGCGACCCACCACGTGCCACAAATACCGGAGTAATACGTTTTTGTTCCGTCGTTCTACAATTATAATTATTTTTGCATACAAACATTGCATACAATTATTAACTGCTGGCTTTGTCCCCGTTGTCCCCGCAGTGTCTGTGATAGTTAATTTAATTCATTTTATTTATGTTAATTTTGTATGTCTTCTTATTTTCCTGTTTTTCGGGCCTATATATTTTATTGTTAGCTTTTCTAAAATTTTTTTTTATACTAGTGTCATAATGGACTCATGTCCGTTTAATAAAGAAATTAAATTAAATTAAATTAAATTAATACTCCATATTTATGATATCTCTATATGATATCTCTATAATATATTAATGCTCTATATAATAAACAATAATATAATATATATACTATAATAATAAATACGAAGAATTGCATACAAACGTGAAATTTAAAAATAAGCAATATTAATTATTTATACATTTAAACTTCCCCAGGAATAATTATAAACGTAACACGGTGTTTCGTGCTGGGAAGAGGAATGGACACGCGGAGACGAGACGTAGTTCTGGTTGTTCGTTCAGATTAAACGCGGAAGATTGAAATTGCCGGTCGAGGTCCGTGAGACAACGTGATTAACTATTCGTGGACGTCGCACACGTCCTCCCGCCGTGAAAATAATTACACGGTTAGAGAGTTGAAGGGTGCCGCGACACTTGAGCCACCCTGTACGTTCACCCCCGGTCATAGACACGAGGCCCGCCTGACGACAAGCTGGCAGAAACTTGCGCAGATCCGGGGAGACCACGAGTACTGGACTGGAATCACGCATGCGGGGGTGTTGGCCGATCGCCGGTGCCCGAAGGGTGCAAGGAGGCCGGATAAGAGAAAGGAACGAAAGGATATCGAGAAAGTCTCGGGATAACGAACGACACGAAAGAGAGAAATAAATAATTCGAGCAATAATTGAAGGCGCGAACCTTGTGTAATCGTACAATTGGTCAGAAGTTAAAACATTTTATTTACTGACTCGCGGTTATTCCTGCAGTTTAAAGGATTTTAGAGTTAAACTAGTTCGCCAGAAACCTACCATTTCATTAGTCAATCCAATAGAGCGAGCGACCCTTTAATCCCTGCTTTCCCAACTTTGGGAGATCCGATTTCGCGCGGCGTGTAAAATCGGGGGAAACGTAGCCCAGGAGGGGAAATGGGTCAGGAGAGAAAGAGGCGTCGAAGAAATTTTAAATAGACGGGGAGAAAATTGGGGCGAAAATAAGAGTGATGCCCAAAGGGAAAATAGTGGTAGAAAGAAAATTCAAGTGTGGGATAATAAGGGGTGGGAGGCGGCGGTGGAAGGCGTGCGCAAGAGGGTGGCAGAGGGCGATGCAAAATCGTTCCGGCTGCACAGCCGCAGGAAAATCGAACCCGGTCGCTAGTGTATCGCACACCGGCGCAGCATTCACTTCCGTTTCTTCGTGCATTTCCGTCTCGGCTGAAAACGAGCACGCGAAGCCATGCTGCTCGACGCTGGCTGACTCGCGGCTTCGCGTAACGCGAACAAACTACTCGAGGAAGTGTTAGAAAAGGGTCGCTCGTTCTATTAAGATTGACTCCTGTGTCCCTTTATTTTGGAGAACATGGTCGAGCCGGTTCGACCTTCGAAATTTTTCCACCGTCCGGCGGAATTTCCGGGAGGTCTCCTTTGCATTTAGTATTCGAGGAACACACGTTTTTATTTTAATTTCCATTAGATTAGATTTTGTGAAATCATGTGTTTGGTGCTTGGTCGACGTTGTTCAGAATACGGACCAGAGTAAGCCTGTATTTATGATAAGGAATCAGTCGTCGTTTAGGTCATTTTCGAGAACATGAACGAGCCGGTTCGACGTTTCACAATTTTCGATGTTCACTAGCATTCGAGGAACACGCGTTCTTATCTTAGTTTCTCTTGATTAGATCAGATTTTGTGAAACCATATGTTTGGTGCTTGTTCAACATTTGAGCCAGTGTAATCTTATATTCCTAATAAAATCGACTCAGTCGTTTAGATCACGTTTGCGATGCCTCGAGCTCGATTCTCGGTCTCGAAAAACGTATCCCCGTTTCAAAATACCGCGTTCGTCAAGAACGATGGATACGAATCGATGAGGTTTCGAGCGAGCACGTGAAATGATGGAGCGCGAGTGTCATTCATCGTCTCGGGGTCTCGTGAGGTGTGGGCGAAACGTGGCTTGCGCAATTGCATCACATGACGCAAAGTCGGGAAGCCTGACAAGAGGTGTTACAGGAAAGCCTCGCGCTAAATAGAACTTTGACGGAATACCTGACCTATCCAACTAACGATTCGTTCGGAGAAACCCTCGAACCCTTGAATATCAGATTCCTCGCCGGAGTTAATGAGGGACAATTATCTAATTCGCCGCAACCTATATTTTGCACGTACAATCGGGCTCAAAAATAGAATTCGCAGTCGAGTTATGATAGCTGACCGGGTTCTCTCGAAATGTCATCAACTGGATCGATGCGTTCTATAGCTATCGTCCGGCTCGTTCGCTTAGCACGGTTCGTTTTTCTCGAAACCTAAAGGAACGCTCGCGTAAGAATAAACGAGTGATGATAATGGCCTGTTGCATAACCAGCGATAACCAGTACGTTCGCTTCCGGTAGCGCGTTATCGTCCGACGAGAAACTTCAACCCATCGCGATCCCAGTTATCCACAACCTTTCTTATTGGCAGACTATCAAATTTTCATATCTACATACGTAAAAGCTTGTAATACCGCGAGGAATCCCAAAAAAACAAGAATTCCCCGCAGAGATCCGGCAAAGCTTTTAACAAACCATAAACATGTATGAAAATATGCATAAATAATATATGATCGAAAAGACGGTCCATTAAGTGACTCGGAAGATGATAAATCGCCTAATTAAAACAAAGGGTTGTCACCTTTGCTTTCGAAAATCGTTAACCCACTTCGTTTGATTTCACTCAGTCAAAACATTTTCCGGACGTCAAGCAAACTCAGTGGAGCTCGCGAGCCTCGTATATTCCGCGACGTGTTCAAATATACTTCGCGCGAGGGAGAAACGAGTCCGTAGACCTAATTGAAGTCGCCGAGGAGACAGTAATTTCTCCCGGGCGTTAAAACCGACGAGCGTAATCTTGTTGCGGTGGCATATTTCCAAAATAAACGTCACCCGCGTTTTACGTAATCTGACAACGCAATTAGTAATCTATTTTATTGTCCGTAATGGCGGTGTGCACTTTCCGCGGGTTTCTGACGCAAAGGAAACGGTGATAAGACCGAAGACGATCAATGAAACTGGCGAGTGTGAGTACTGGTACGTACCAGATACGATCGCACGTCCAGTAATGTCCAGCGAGTCTAACGTGCGAAGGCAGCTTGGATTTCGCGGCGTTAGAGGAAAGCGGTTCGAGGCGGTTTAGATTCCAAAGGGATTAAGGGACAATTGTTTAATATGCACGTGTGGGAACCTCGTGGTCGGTCGCATTGCGGTGACGGAATTACTGGCTGGGTGCGGTGGACGGTCAAGCGATACCAGACGTTAATCGTTCCGTTTCTGGACGGCATTAAGCTCCTCTGATCTTGTTTCCGGTTATTACATTTGTAGACTCTACGGAGAAGAATTAAACGATTTGCGTTATAATTGCGTTTTATACGGGATTCAATTGAGTCTAACGGGATTAGCGTAAATCAATTTAATACTGAATGTCAACGGATCAAATCTTGAAATATTCTTGCACAACGTTATGATATATGACGTTCAGAGGGTGGTTTATCTTTCTCTCGATAATACCGACGATTTCGTAACACCGAGCTGCCTCTAAATTTTTTTTTATCGTCAACTAAAAGGAAATGTGGCTGACCTTTGAACCTTAGAAAATTCTCTATTGAAGAAAAAAGTGGTATCGGTTTTTTTCTGACCGATAGTATAATCTTATCTGTTGGAATGTCTCAACATTTTGAAAGACTTCTCCCGTATTTATAATAATAGGCACAATAATAAACTGTCTATCAATAAAAACGGACACCATTGCCAACAAGCTTCACGGTTCCTTACGTAACGCTGACATACAAGGGTGCGGGAATCTGGTATTATTCACTATTATCTCCAGTATTGAATAAAATATCCTGGCCTTGATCTAAATAATCGAATGCTCGAATATCGAAAATGTCTATAAATAAATGAGCAAACCGTTCTAAATGAAAAAGAACAGGACACCGTCGCGGCCCGATGGCCAATCACTGATTCATCCCCGGCATTTTAGGCTTTCGACACTTGGCTCGCCGATTCCCGCCGCGTTCTCTGTTGCAACTCTGTTTGCACGGATATCGGCCCGCGTCCGTTCGATAATCGACCTATTTTTAACCCGAAAGGGTCCAAAGGAAAAAAAACGAATGCTTCAGAATATTTTTCCAAGCTTTCACCCATTCTGTTCTATCTATTTCCCGGCGAGATCGCTTCGGGCGTTCGCGTGTGCATCGCTAAACAGAAACGGAAACATTCCCTAGCGTTGCGATCAAAGATCGTGGCACGGGCTTCGGTCGTGGTCAAAAATTAGTGTCATTAGTGACGGTGCCATAATTACGTCTCAATATACATCGCTGTTCCTGACCTTTCTGTGCCTGACGCCTCGGCTACTGCTTCAGTCTCTCTCTTTTCTTTCACAAAATGTTTAAAACTGTATTTTTCGGAATCAGGAATTTTGTAAATCTTTACTTTTTCGACGTTACGTCGGTCGTACCTCGGCGTAGGACGGCAACCTGTCGAGTTTTTCGCGAAAACGATAAACGCAGGATGTTTTATGTAATCCGATAATGAAACGGCGTGCAACCTACTTGGCATCGGAGTGTGATCGCGCGTAGTAAATTCGTGCGTTTCACAACATTATTTTTACCCGGGACGTATTGTTGTTGGCGTATCGCAAACGACCCGCTTGTATTACGATTAATCTCTGCAACATTGTAATCAAGTTGTGCTGCTGGTACGCGCGTCGAGGCGTCGCGTGCAAAATGCCAGCCGCGGCTCGAGATTCACTCCGCGAATTCGGAGGCCTCCGGACCGGAACTAAGTTTAGACGCTCCGCGAGTCCGTGAGGCGTCGGTGTCTCTCTTGTTTATTCCTCGCCGATATAGGATATACTTCGTGTTTTTTAACCGCTCGTGTTCGCACCTGTTGTATAACAGAAGCTTGCGGGTCCTAACCGACGTCGTTAGAAGCGCGCTAGATGTCGAAACGCAGCTTCGATTAACACCCGCAGTCGGAAATCGTGGAATAGTGAAAGTAGGTTTCCTCGTTAACATAGAACTTTCCTAACGAGAGACGCGAAGTTTGCTAAGTACAGTCCCAAGAGGCTCCGCGAGATTCCGACGTCTCCTAACATCTGGATTTCCGTTGATTAAAGTCTACCGCAAACAGACGGAATTTCTCCGACCGACACGATTACGGTTTCCACGCGAAATACATATATATCGAGGAGGATCGGCAAACAATTAAGCCATCGCCGTTGTTTCCCGCGATTCAATGAACCGTGGAAGAGAGGATTCGACCTACGACACTTTGCATCGACGCCGATGGCCAACGCCGCTGGTCCTCGCCCGTTTTCTATTCTAATTCTGCGGCTATTCTAGTCCACGACCGCCGGCCAATGGGCTACGTCCGCCGGAGAGTAAACGGTCTCTCTGTCTCTCCTCTCCTGCTGTCCCTCCGTGCCCCGTTCCTCGCGTCGGCCGCAGTCGTTCTCGAGGCATCGCATGCACCAGATTATTCGCTCCTATCGTCCTTTTATTTGTCCACGTCGTTCGCGTGCGAATCCTCGAACGGCTGACAAATTTATTCCCACCCGCGAGCGCAAGTGCTTTCTTTCGATAAACTCCTCAGTGGCTGTGAACGTCCGGGTCGAAGTAGAGAATTTCGAGCAGGGGCCAGAAGAAAACGCTTGGAGGATCCGCGACAAGCGCGCGGTCCCGAGGTCAAGGACCGATCGTAGATCTCGAGAGACAATTTCACAGATCTATAGCGTTCGTCGTTTGCTGGTGACTGTCGAAGTTTTTAGAAGACGGTTCGAGGGCTCGTTCACGTGCTCCTCCTTCCTCTTTCTACCGTATTTCTTCTTTTTTTCGTTCGAGTGTGAAAGACTCTGGTGATCCGGTGCGCGGAAAGGGGTAAATCTCGCGGGGAGAGAGACACGGGGTGTGCATTTGTAGGGGAGACGCGCGAGGACAGTAAGAAATGCAGTGGCGTCGACAGCGAAGGATTACTCACGTGATCGGATCATCTAATCACGTTCTACTTTTAGCGAGGTACCAAGACGGTACGGACATCCTGTGGAAGAGACTGATCATGGTTCTTAGCCGAGAGCTTCCTGTTCTTTTCTTCTTTTTTTTTTTTTTT
>SMSR01013289.1:14809-26131 GCA_019453355.1 Ceratina japonica | reverse complement strand
GTGAACGTGTTAATTCGTATTGAAGCGAGTAACGAAGACTTAGAATGTCTCATTAGAGAGATGTATTTAGTTGAGAAACTAGTGCACATGCTTCGTTTCATCCATGAACAGTCACGAATGTACAGTAGTGATAGAATAATGGAATGCAGAGTTGCACAAGATCGCTGATAGCTTGGAAGCGAGGCTTTTGATTAGCAGCTAGAAAATTAGGTATATTAGAACTTGCTTCTTCTTGGCGACGAGCACACACCTTGTGCCTGGAATTAACTTCAAACGAAACTAATTTTAACGTAGTAGTACTCTCGGAGTTATCGGACTTAATTTTGTTTGCTATTATCTAAGAAAAGCACACGGTACGCTTATCTGTACCACAAATCATTCCGCTCTCTGAGCTCGTCTCAGGAATTTCGTAGAATTCTTTACGAGTCATAGTCATCGGAATTGTAAAATAATATAAAGATTGTATCGTGCTGAATTGAAATAAAAAGTATTGAATTCCTTCGAGTCTTTGACCCTAACTAGCGTAGTATAACCAACTATGCAAGATGTTTACGGTAAGCAAATACTGTCGCGGTCCGGTAACAAATTCCTATGCAACTCGAATCCGATCGATCGCCGGTGTTCTACTATACCTGTCGTCCTCCAACGAGGACAATTCTCATAAAAAAATAAACTATACTTTAATTCGATGAAAACCTAAGGAAGAAATGTTCTCCGGTTGGTTCTCAGCTCCGCCCGGTGAAGAAGACGAGGAAGAGGGATTGCGAAACGGCTTCGTGAAGGGCAAAGAGAATGAGACGGGCACGCACAATTTCGGTCGTAACCCGCAGACCGGATACAAGCCCCGGAGGTACGGAAGTACCGACGGCGGCTTCGCCGGCGCCCGCCACAAGGACGAGTCCTCCGGGTCTCCGTCCCAGCCGAAGGTCATCTTCAACGAGGACGAGTACACGAGGATCACTACCCCGCGGCAGGACATGCTCTTCAAGAAGGGGTACCTGTCGAAGAAGAAGCCGTGGCCCGGGAACGCGAACACCAGCGCGACCTCCTCGACCACCGAGAGCCAATCGGCGTCGCATTCCACCGCAGGTAGAGGTATAGATAGAAACGTTGATGCATTTCATCGAGTTTCTCTGGCTTGTCTCGTCCGTCCCTTCCTGGCCGTGACGTCGTTTCCGGGAAGACGCTTGAGTGGCAGTTGTACGTTCGACTCACTCCTCCAGTCGAGTCTACACGATTTTCTGTTTTTCTCTCTTCGAAATGCATAGTAAAACTTCGTACGTTCTCTCTTCGTCACTAACAACAGACTATTTTAACCGAACGCGTGTGGGGTAATGCATCAAGTAAATTATTTCGTACGCGGAGAGGCAGTACAGTTGATTTAATCGGGTCGAATTGGATGTTAGATGGCAGCGAGACGACCGAGGATCAACAGCTGTTGGACAGGGACTGCGCCACGGGCGAGTATCCACCGATGATGGACTCTGGCGCGCAATTAGGCTACGGAACGTTTTACGACCACGTGGGTGGTTACTACTACGAGTATCCCGTGATGTTGGTCGGTCCTGCGCCGATGCACCCGGCCCAGATGGCTCCGAACGTCCTAGCGGCTATGCCCTGTGGACCGGTATCCCTCAGGCCGATAGAGTGGGTCAACCCTGCCTTTGTACCGAAGATGCCCGGCCAACCGTACTGCGTGATGAATTACGAGGTACGTTCAATCTCCGTTCATATATTTTAATGAGCTGTGAAGAATAAATGATCAGAAATCAATTGACTCACCGCTTTGTATTCGACGTTTCAGGCCGGCCAAGGCACGGAGGGTGCGGCGGTGGTGGAAGAGGGCAACGAGAGTTTGCTGCCGCCTGAGAACTCGAACGGAACCTGCAACGAGAGCGGAACCGGCAGCGCGAGTTGCAGCGACAGCGTGGCCGGCGAAACGGAAGAGCAAACGGCCACGGAAGCCGCGAACGCGACCGACGGACAACAGGCCGACGGACAAACGGAGGAGCAGACTACGGAGGAGCAGACTACGGAGGAACAAGCGGAAGAGCAGTACGGGGACGAGCCGCAAGCGGAAGAGCAGCCTTTGGAGAACGGCGGCCCGTACTTCGATCCGATGTTGATGCAGCAGCCGGTGCAAGTTTCCCACGTGATACCAGTTCCTCAGCCGTACATGTACCCCGGCCACTACATGTTCGGCCCTCCCATGATCAACGTGAACGGTTAGTTGAAAGGGACCAGAGATCCGCCACTTCTTCCCATTTGACTAGTATCCCTTCTCTATCGGCAATGGATTCTCGANGTGAAGAATAAATGATCAGAAATCAATTGACTCACCGCTTTGTATTCGACGTTTCAGGCCGGCCAAGGCACGGAGGGTGCGGCGGTGGTGGAAGAGGGCAACGAGAGTTTGCTGCCGCCTGAGAACTCGAACGGAACCTGCAACGAGAGCGGAACCGGCAGCGCGAGTTGCAGCGACAGCGTGGCCGGCGAAACGGAAGAGCAAACGGCCACGGAAGCCGCGAACGCGACCGACGGACAACAGGCCGACGGACAAACGGAGGAGCAGACTACGGAGGAGCAGACTACGGAGGAACAAGCGGAAGAGCAGTACGGGGACGAGCCGCAAGCGGAAGAGCAGCCTTTGGAGAACGGCGGCCCGTACTTCGATCCGATGTTGATGCAGCAGCCGGTGCAAGTTTCCCACGTGATACCAGTTCCTCAGCCGTACATGTACCCCGGCCACTACATGTTCGGCCCTCCCATGATCAACGTGAACGGTTAGTTGAAAGGGACCAGAGATCCGCCACTTCTTCCCATTTGACTAGTATCCCTTCTCTATCGGCAATGGATTCTCGAAAGAGGGTGTACCTTTGCTATCGCATGATTTTAGCCGCGGTTTCTTCCTGTAGCTTTGGTTCTGTTCATGGACAGATGGACGGAACAACGGGCGAACATCCGCAGGTCGTTTCTCTCGCGGCTTCGGGGAGGGACCGATTTTCCGGGACCGGGATTCGTTTCGGATAACTTAAACTCGCTAATTCTCGTTCTGTTAATGCTTTAAGTCGTTTGATCGGAACGCAACGATCGGTAGAGACGTTGCGACGAAGCGCGCGTTAAATTCCTTCCCCGCGTCGGCCTAGGCGTTAGTACGTTTGATTGTACCTGTTTCTGATGTTAAACGAGAACAGTGTCGGTTGGATGCGCGGCCAGGAGAAAGGGATATAGCCAGATTCATGACTGCTGTCCCGTCCATCGGCATCATTGCTGTTTTATTACCGCTGTGCCTCTGCTACATTCAAGGTAAAATGGAATAATTCGCAAGGAGAGACGTTGCGCTTTAGATACGGTCGCTGAGATATGGAGTAACTGCTGAAAAAGGTATTTTCAGCGGGATTAATTGTAAAAGACGGGATAGTTAAAAATAGTTGGAATTCTATTATTGTACGTGGGCCGTACGCTAAAATTAATGAAAATTTTCGTAAATTTAACCGTGACAAGACGTACGTCTTACGGGTCTACATTTAGAAATCCAGTAACCTACATAGCCAAGACATGATTCATCTCTGCTCCAATATTTTATTCATTGTTAACAACAATAATTGAACGCGTAATTCTATTCTGTACCAATTGAGGTAATAGATATATTTGTTAAATCCTGTCGGAAGGGAAGCGAAACGTGCGCGATCCGAATACCATGGCAGTCAGTTAAAAAACCATCGAACTGCGTTCCGTTCCTGGCATCGCCGGACTGATCGCGGCCACGAAAATAGAGAGACGGAAAGCTCCTTAAAAGAAGAGCGCCGCGCAACCGGTCGTCGTCACGCGATCCATCGCAGTTTCACCGTCGTCGAAAATAGTCGCGGATCCGCGGCGACGACGTCCGCGTGCATCCCCGTTCCGGCGATCGTACCTAAAGCCGAGAGACTCTCCGACACGCTCGGTGTGTGTGTTCTCTCGCATACTTTGTTGTCCTAATCGTCTCGAGTCTCCGTCATCCGTGTTTCTGTCTCACCGTAATATATATATATATTCATGTATATCCGTCGTTTGGCCACCATCGCAACCATCGGCACGCACGTTGCACAGGGCGAAAAACTAAGCGTGAATATTCACCGTCTCGTTAACTAGCGCAGAATGCGATTTCTCACTGAGGGATAATGTACGCTTTCGTCTACGCACATCGACATTCTAATTGAACGTGAAAGCACGAGGAGCGGCGAGAGACTCCCGAGCCTTTGGCAGCTAGAGATCGGAGTGTGTCTCAAATAGAAGCGGTTTAAAATAGTCTCCTCTGGCGGCGAAGGAGCTCGCGGGAAAAAGGACGAGGAAGCGGCAGAAAGGAGCCAAGTTCAGTCTCCGCGCCCTTCGTCGCGCGTCGATACCGCTTCTCTCTTACGGGAATCCGACCTGTTGAGCGGGAATCGCGCGAGAGAGAAGTTCTATCGAGGCTTTCATTGAATATTTGTAGTCGGTTAGCGCCGCTCGAGGTCCCGATTGATGGTGTATTTCTGCTGTCCAAGGTGTTACGCTACAGGGCGGGCCCATGATCAGAACGACGGAGTTCGCGGCTATGTCGGCGGCCTGTGCCAAGCGAAGAAAGAAACAGAAGAGAAGGAAGCAGAGAAGACTTGCTACGGTGAGTGTCGGAGATGTTTCGAATCGGTCGACGAGAGCCTCTCTGTTCTATTCGCGGAATTAACTGAACGGTATTCGGAATTTCGCAGGGTAACACGGAGGACGAGGAAGAAGGAGAGTGCAGTTCCGAGTGTGATACCGGTCTACCGTCTTCCCGGCTGTCCTGGACAGCGTGTTCACCTTCGAGCAACCGGCCGCTGAACCCCGAGTGCCAGGAGTTCCAGCTGCGGCAAACCGTCGAGTTCGACAGCTCGCGGGCCGAGATCCAGACGTCCGCCAACAACACGCCTACGTCCGAGAAGAGCTCGACGATGAATCAGTCGAGCACGTTGTCGTCGGACGCGGTGTCCGTCGACAACGAGGCGCGCAACGACGCCGCGTCCGACGACTCGAAGGACAGGAACGACGAGCCGACGGAGAGCAGCAAGTCTGATCAGCAAGCGACGTCGACGTCCACGACTGTAGTGGAGGTCAAATGTGAATCGAAGTCGTTGGAAGCGACCGACGACTCAGATAACGAACCGAATAGACTGACGAACCGCCTACCCGACGACGGGCCGGCNAGAAACAGAAGAGAAGGAAGCAGAGAAGACTTGCTACGGTGAGTGTCGGAGATGTTTCGAATCGGTCGACGAGAGCCTCTCTGTTCTATTCGCGGAATTAACTGAACGGTATTCGGAATTTCGCAGGGTAACACGGAGGACGAGGAAGAAGGAGAGTGCAGTTCCGAGTGTGATACCGGTCTACCGTCTTCCCGGCTGTCCTGGACAGCGTGTTCACCTTCGAGCAACCGGCCGCTGAACCCCGAGTGCCAGGAGTTCCAGCTGCGGCAAACCGTCGAGTTCGACAGCTCGCGGGCCGAGATCCAGACGTCCGCCAACAACACGCCTACGTCCGAGAAGAGCTCGACGATGAATCAGTCGAGCACGTTGTCGTCGGACGCGGTGTCCGTCGACAACGAGGCGCGCAACGACGCCGCGTCCGACGACTCGAAGGACAGGAACGACGAGCCGACGGAGAGCAGCAAGTCTGATCAGCAAGCGACGTCGACGTCCACGACTGTAGTGGAGGTCAAATGTGAATCGAAGTCGTTGGAAGCGACCGACGACTCAGATAACGAACCGAATAGACTGACGAACCGCCTACCCGACGACGGGCCGGTAGATCCTTCGACGAACGACACCGCGAGGGACGCGACCGACCGAGAAAAACTGCCAAACACTACCAAAGTAGTGAACAATGAAGCGCCGAGTGCCAACGAGCTGTGCGAACGACCGAGCAACGAAATGAACGGGAGGGTTCTGGTGAACGGCAAGCTGGACTGCGACCTGAACAACGAGGCCGTGTCGACGAAAGTCGAGTCGAGGTCGTCGTCTCCCGCGCGCGAAGAGAAGACGAGGTCTAGATCGAACACCCCGAAGAACGCGGAGAACGCGAAGACACCCGACGATCAAAATCGCGAGACACTGCCGAGTAACAAATCGTTGTCTAACGTAAACCCGAAGAAGAAGTACAGCGCGAAGGGTAACAAGTTCGTTCGGGAACCGACGCCAGGCCCGGATCTGAGCAGTGTCACGGAAATAGAGAACGAAACGAAACTCCACGAGCTGACTCAGAGCCTGGAGACCGTGAACCTGTCCAACGACTCGAAGTCAGAACCTTGTGACGACAAGGTATGCAATCGTCTGAGCAAAGAGGAAGTTATCGAAGCGCTGAACGAGGACTCAGGTTTCGAGAGCCAAACGAGGCTGTCGGATTATCCGATCACGGAAGCGGTGAAGGAGTGGCTCCGCAGGGAAAAATCGCCAGACTTGTTCATAACGTCGACCGTGTCTATGGACTGCGAGGAGGACGAGGACGACGAATTGGACGAGGAAGAGCAGCCAAAAAACTTGCAAGGCAACCCCATGCCTGCACTATCTGTTAATAGCAGTGCGGACAATGCGGCATTGTCGCGCGCAGCTAGCTGCGGGGAATTCGCAAGGATCAACAACGTCAAGAACGGGCAACAGGAACAGCAGCAGCAGCCGGAATTTAGTAATGGTGGCGTCTCGAGAAAGAAAAAGGATGCGAAGAAGAGATCGGAGGAAAGAAAGCGAGTGGCCAGGCACGTAGTGGACGGCAAGCTGGACCATGAAGTGATGTCCTCGTCGGATTCCTGCGGTCAACAAGAAGAGGTGACCAACATCGCTAGGAGGAAGAACCCGGTCAGGCAGCAACAGCAGCAGGATGCCGTTGGTGACGTTTGCGAATTTACTGAGAAGGATAGCGTTGCGGGTATGAGGGTTGCTTTAAGCTCTCGGATGGACTCGAAGAGGGTCAACGTAAGGCGAACGAAAAGACAAGGGAAATCGCACGCGCGGGATCCCACGAACAATAACGAAACGAAGAAACGCGTCGACGACGTGGATGATGAGAACGACGAAGGGATCGTCGAAGACAAGATGAACGTCAGGACGTTCGAAAAAGGGGAGATAGTGGTATCCGAAGAAGGGAAGTTGTTGATGACTCCAGTTTACGAAGTAAACTTGCGGAACCATCAAGATGCTCCGGCTGTGATCAAAACTATGAACAAGAATGAAACGAGCAAACAATTAACGGAAAAGAGGAAAGACGAAAGCAAGAGGAGCAGTAGCGACGAGGAGGAGGAGAGCGCCAGCGGAATAGGTTCCTTGGACAGTATAGAGGAACCGGACGTGTTAGAATGCTGGGAGGCGGAAATAATCGAGCCTGTGATAACGCCGAAGAGGATGTTGCAGAGCGAGGGAGTATCGTGCGAGGGAGAGGCTGCGGAGGACGACACCATCGAGATCGAACAGGAGTACGTGCAGAAATACTATCGGCTAGCACGCGAGAGCGTTACCAGCGTAGAAGAGGTGAGTCTGAAGACAGCAGACCCGTCGACTTCGTCGAGATCAGTGCCAAATACGTGCGAGCAAAAGGAGGTCCCGACGTATAAGGAGCACGCTGGAGACAAGAATAACGTCCCCATCGACGAGGCTTTCGAAGTATACGAGAGCTGTTACAACGGGAACGCTCCGTTTCTGACGATCGATTCGAAAGTTTTCAAATCACGAACGTTGTACAGGCAGGAGGGCGAGCACCCGATACCGTGCAAGGCGTCTTGTTGCCGCATACAATGATCTATCGCGGATATTTTTAATCGACGTCCTCGTTCACGCGTGTCACCTGCACACGCTCCTCTCCACAGGGACGTTTAATAACTACGTACCGATGTCAAGGCCGTCCTTTTCTAAGTACCGTAAGCCTCTGACGTTGTACTCTTTGCTGATTCATATTGTATAAGTGTTTTTCGCGAACGCGACGACGGATCGGGAAACAGATGCGCGTTAAGTTGTCGCCCGTCGCGGCTCTCGTTATTATTTTCATTATCGCTATTATAGCGCGTTCTCTAATTGTGTTAAGCGAACTACGAATGAAAGACATGTAGGAAGAGAGAGAGAGGACAGCCCTGTGGATCGAAACTCGGAGGCGTGCTCAAGGGCAGCGGATAATAATTATAGCAGAAGCCTACGTATCGCTATTCATTTTTGTAAATAGCTTTAAGAAGTCGCTGTCGCAAATCGTGTTTCACGAAGACTTCGTTCAGGTGTTATTACCATATGCATGAATGTATATGTTTATATATATATGATATTTTTTGACATTGTCGTTGATACGTAACTTGATGCACATATTCCTTTTATTTTTCGTTTTCATTCATTCTCTTCTTTCTCTATTAATTTTAATTAAACGGGAGGAAAAAAAAGATAGCTTGTTCAACATGCACGGAACATCGTTTAATATGAATCGAGCTTATCGAAGAATCGGTTCACCGAACTGTATAAATATATACGAATAAACCTTGAAGTCTGNTTTTCGCGAACGCGACGACGGATCGGGAAACAGATGCGCGTTAAGTTGTCGCCCGTCGCGGCTCTCGTTATTATTTTCATTATCGCTATTATAGCGCGTTCTCTAATTGTGTTAAGCGAACTACGAATGAAAGACATGTAGGAAGAGAGAGAGAGGACAGCCCTGTGGATCGAAACTCGGAGGCGTGCTCAAGGGCAGCGGATAATAATTATAGCAGAAGCCTACGTATCGCTATTCATTTTTGTAAATAGCTTTAAGAAGTCGCTGTCGCAAATCGTGTTTCACGAAGACTTCGTTCAGGTGTTATTACCATATGCATGAATGTATATGTTTATATATATATGATATTTTTTGACATTGTCGTTGATACGTAACTTGATGCACATATTCCTTTTATTTTTCGTTTTCATTCATTCTCTTCTTTCTCTATTAATTTTAATTAAACGGGAGGAAAAAAAAGATAGCTTGTTCAACATGCACGGAACATCGTTTAATATGAATCGAGCTTATCGAAGAATCGGTTCACCGAACTGTATAAATATATACGAATAAACCTTGAAGTCTGAGCTCTGTGAAACAGAGTAACGAAAAACAAAGAAAAATACAAAATAATAAAAGCGCGATCGACGCAGACTTGATCGGAGCCACGGTGTAATAGATAAGTGTTCTGAACGGCCCCATCCACGGCCGTCTATAGTAGAAGGCCGGAACATCCCCCACCAAAAAGCCAAATCGGCCTTCTAAATTCCTTTCATGCAGGTTCCCTTTCGTGCATATGTACGGTTTATGGACGAATAAGACAGATACGATTGTATTTCTTAATTGGTCTGCGCCTACGCCTGTCATCGAGTCATGCGACATGAAAGGAATTTAGAAGGCCGATTTGGCTTTTTGGTGGGGGATGTTCCGGCCTTCTACTATAGACGGCCGTGCCCCATCGCTTTGTGATTTTTAGTGTGTAGTTCCTGCAGTGGCTGCTAGAGGCGCCCGAGTATTAGAGGCATATCTGGCATATATGTATAATTCAAGAAAAGAATAACAATTAAACTGATCGAAAACATATATTTTATATTCTAACGATATACACTTGAATTTTAAATATTTCTTTCGTAAACTGTTTGTACAGGTTATAAAATTTTAATTCAATATTTCACATAAATAAGAACAATTTTATACTTACATGAAACAATACATTTCCAGATACGTCTTCTAATACAGTTTCCCGTTTAATATCTCCCTTATGAAAGTGTTTCTCACACACGAAACTAGTTTTTCTTAATACATTTCCTGATTTTCTTAAAGCTTCTTCCCATTTCTTAGAAACTTCCTCGTCGTTCGGGGCTTTAAATATCGATACTTCATCATCATTTTCATAATATCCACTTCAACTTTAGGAATGCAACATCTATTGGCCATATTCTTTATTTATTGCACTTATTTTCTTATAATTTTTAATTCACTTCCACGCACGCTTCCACGGCCACTACTACACAATTACACATGGTAAAGTAAACATCGACTACTAAAGTCACTCGCTGTACGTATATGCCTTCGACACTATAGCGCCTCTATCGACGACCATGGGTATTATAGACTAATCGTCACAGCCGCCCATGTGGCTGCAGATATTCGTTCAAAACTATTACACCGTGATCGGAGCATACTGCGCCACGTTATTGTTTCTCTTATCAATCGCTACGATATTTTGTAAGCATTAAACACACGAATTCTATTACATCAAAGTGACTAAGGCATATTTTTTACGAATCTTATTGTAGAACGTAAATTTCAAAGCACGTTCAAGTTGAGAAAAAAAAAACGAGTAAAGGAAAGAAAAAAATTAGCGTTTTATTTAGATGGCCTTTTTCGCTTAGAGGTAAACCGCAGTTGATCTTGACGCAAATGTTCTAAATATAAGCGAGTTGTAAGACCGTGATTTTCATTTCGAGACGGTAGCGTTGAAAATTCCTAAGACAAGCGGGAGAAGAGCTTGAGCACTATTCGTGGGGAATTCGGGATTAAATAATCGAGCTACGCTTTAGATAATGTACAACAGTCGTATAAGACACAGTAATAATAACGGAGTAGGGTTTACGGAGGATTAGAGTTATTGGTCATTAAGCGAACGAAAGATTTGGTGAACGAAATGAATACTATTTAACTGTACCGCATGTAGCATTACGAGGTGTATATAGGTGAACTAAGAAGAAGATATAAATCGCATTGGTTCTTGTTGAACGAATAAAAGAAGTTGGCATGTTTGTATTAGTTGTTCAAGTCTGGAGGGAAAAGAATATAATAGAAGAATAACGAGCCTGACTCATAAGTACATACGTACAATGTACACATTGCAGAAGTTACAATTATTATCTCATAGATCATGCCTTAGTTAAGTTGTATCAAGTAGATCGAATACCTCAGTTTGCATATTATGTAAGTCGATCGATAGACGTGGTTCGCGAAGAAATGTCAAGTGTATAGCTGATATGTAATACGCATCGCGTACGTGTGTTGCGTACACGCGTAGCGATTTGCATCGATGTGGCAAAAAACGCGTATCGGTGTTGCGCACATCCGTGCAAACCGGTACGCACGGTCCGTACTGCTATCAGCTAATTATAATTGATTAGAGAATACGTAAAAGGTCATATATACATACCCCATATCATAAGGCGAAACATACCTCAGATACCTGTATATATAAAAAGAAACTACTGATCATCCAGGCATTAGCAAACATCAATTATGATAATAATAATATTAATTATTAACATTAATGATAACGTTAAACGATAACTGATAATA
>SMSR01013289.1:0-12954 GCA_019453355.1 Ceratina japonica | reverse complement strand
CGACGGTGGAGCGCCGCCGGAGCGATAGCTCGAAAGCGAGCAAGATGGCCGTCGATACGATTCGATACGATACACGAAGCGAGATACGCGAATGGACAAGAAGTGCTGCCATCGTTCGCTCGTGCGAGAAGCTAATCAGTTGGTCGGACGGAGACGGGACGACGGGCACCGCTAAAAAGAACGAAAGCGCAAGGAAGGTGAAACGATAGCGAGCCCCGTTGATCGGACAGAGAGGAGGCGGACGGATCGTGTCGCGGTTATGAAGCAGTCTTATACAGATGAATACGCGCAGATCACACGACGAAAGGTCAGGAGCGTGTGTGGGTCCGCGATAGAGTAAGTGTAGCGGTATCTCGCTCTCTCGCACCGCGACAGAGCTCGGAGGTGGAGCGAGAGTGAAAGACGAAGTAGCGAGCAAGCGAGGGCGAGCGCGAGTCGGACCAGCGAGCGTGGAACGGTGTAGAGCGAGCGAGCGAGCGTGTGGTGGTGGTGGTGACGACTGGTGCCGTGGACGGACGGTCGGTCGGCGGTCGGGCCGTGGTGTGTGAAGAAGTGAAAAATTCGCAAGTGGTGTGCTGGGTTAGTGAGCTGGCCGATTAGTGGTGATATATCGGGGTCGCGCCACGGACAGTGCCGGGATTTTTGGTCGTCTTAGGGCCTGTTGCCGAGACGTCGAAGGAACGACGCGTGGAACCGAAGAACAGAGAGAGAGACCGCGGTTAAAGAGCAATGTCTGACCGGGAAAGCCTGGACGATCAACCGCAAAGTAAGGACGAGGATTATATCGTTACGATCCTGGGTGTACGAGTGTCGGACGTGTCCCGTGTATATCGGACACGGGTTCTCGCGATGTATGCGTGTTGGAAATGTGCGCGGACCCGACATCTTTCCGTGCCCTGTGGCACCGTGTGCTGCGCCTCCGATTACCAGGACCCGTCTTTTCCATGGGCAAACGCGACGACCTCCGTCACAGTCGACCCGCGCCGTTACTCCGCGCACGGTCCGTGAGCACCGCGGGCTCGGCACACGTCCGTTCCTTCCTTTCGACCCTCGTGGCGTTCTGTCAACCGCCGAAAAGAATTGCTATTTTTTAACGATACCCAGGATCCAAGATGGCCGGCCGCGTATCGGCCGGAGAGACAAACCCTGTCCTCTTTCCTCCTTCGTCTTTCTCTCCCTCGCTCTTTCCCTCCGCTTTGTATCTCTCCGTCTCTCTTTTCCTCTGGCTCCCTCTTTACCTCGCGCCCCGTACTCCTCCCTCCTCTCTCTTTCGCTCGTTTTCTCTACATTCCTCTCTCGCTCGTTTTCTCGTACACACGACCACGTACGTGAACGCGCGCGTATACGTACACAACACGCACGCGGCTTTTCGTCTTTTTCTGTCTACTTCGTGCTTTTAATTTTTTTTTCTCCATTCCTTTTTTTTCCCATTTCTACCCCTTCTCCCCTTTTTCTTTCACGTCTGCGGTTCTCGCGGCTCCGTACATGTGTAACGCTCGCAACAGTCCCGATCCCCGGCTCGCGGATCCTTTTTGAACATCGTCGCGTTCATCGGTTTCTCTGTTTTCAGTTCCGTGTGACAGGCACCCTGACCGCGCTCGGCCAGACAACCGGAATAGTCCCGGGTGAACACGCGTGATGTAACTTCGCGCTGATCCACCTATCTGGCACACACGCACACGCGATATACGCTTAGCTTACGCGGAACGACGTGCATACACACGCAGGCAAACCGGACTCGTACATACGTTGACAGGCAGACGCGCACACGCGAAACGAAGGAACCACGTCTGGCCACGATTCGCGTAAATTTCACACGTGCCATAGGCGATCCCCACCCCAGAAGCTGCTGGCTCTTGGCCTCGAAACGAAACGGCCGCGACGTGTGTCCGTGTAAACGCTTACACGCGTATCTCGCGATGGGAATAATTTGATTATCGTCGAGAAACAGAGAGTTTGCTCGGTCGATGCGTGGTTCGCGATAATCGTGCGTCCGTAAATCAAATCCGGTGGCTCGAGATCGGGCGGCCGAACGTTGATTACAAAATACAAATATTCGGGAGGGACGTCAATCAATATTTGAAAATGTACATCGGAGCACGCGAGTCTTCCTCGCGAACGGACTTGTTGAAATGAATCGTACGCCGCAGGCATGACTTTAAACGCGGAGTGAACTTGATCGATGTAACCACTGTTGATAACGCGTAAAATTATGTAATACTCCTCATGGACGACGTGCGAAGCGACGACGGTACAATAGTTTGTCAATAATTAAGCGAAATAGCCGCAGTAACGTTACTATAGCTTCCAGCAATCCGCGAATCTTGCTGGATAAACGCGAACCATCGATTTTCGTTCATATCTTTCCTGAATAATCATCGATACGCGCGGAGTTCTGTGTTTTTGTCCGATATGTTTCCATTTTGAACTCGCGACTTTGAGATTTCAAAATGTCGCGAGGATAACGTTGGTGCTTCTCTTCCTGTTCATTTCATTAACGTAGTATACGAATACTATGTTTGGTCGGGTTAGGTTTGTTGTGTTTTTGATACGGTAATACATAAGCTATGTTTTGGTGTCCTGTATTTATACAATTCAATGAACGATCGGGGTTACCGTAAGAATTTCAGAATGGGGTTTGCCTGTTAAGTTATTCCTACGTAAAGACTATGTAGCGTACGATTTTATTTTGCTAATGCCATTCATTTCGTCAATAAACAATGCTCATATTTATTTTCCAGGATATGGAAATCCAGGCGGCATGGATGCTGGAGGGACTGACTTCGACCCTAGTGAGTTAAACAAAATCCACAATTAATTTATGCTTATTCCTGGATTGCTTAATTGTATGAAAAGAAATTATTCGCCTCTCTATAACGATGTCGAATTTAGAAGCTCGTAAATGTTCACGTAAGTCAATCATGAGGATGAATTCTGATCTATATACGTATACATTATTTATTTATTGAAAACTAACGCCTTGCGAAATTTCCACGAAAATTCATAAACATTCGTGCATCAGCAACTGGAACGGTCGAATTTTCTCTGCATTATCTACAATCCAAACTGTAGATCTCTTTTCTGAATCTTCTCCAACTCGAATGAGTTTCACTTCGAATATGAGAACTTGAGAAGCGGACGCAGTCGAAAACACTTGTAGCGCGTATTCCGAGCTGGCAGATCGCGTCGATCGTGGTTGGCCATTATTGTCAGTCTCGGTAACGTTTCGATGGACGGATTCGGCCGAGAAATGTAACTCGGCAAAAGGAATGTAAGAAGTGTGCGACCAGCAGCGATATCAGGACGAGGAAGAGGAATAGGGAACCGTACTAGCGCAGTCAGCTGGTCGTGACGTCACGCGATCATGCCGTGGATCTTTGCGGTGGGAGGTGCGACGTCGTCACGTGGTCGACGGCAAGTCACGTGGCGCGCGTGGATCGCGAACGCAGAAGCCGGTGCAACGCGGACGCCGATTGGCCCGACGCGATTTCACCACCAAGATGTGCGCATTCCATCGGCATGACGGCGGGCTCCATGAATGACCGGCACGTCATTCCTTTACGATTTCATATCCGACGCCTCGGGAACGGCGTCGTCGTCGTCGTCGTCGTCTCCTCCGTCGCGGCGAAACGCGCGATCGCCTCTGCGACCGTGCAAAGGATCGCGACGACTGGTTCGCCAGACCGTGTGTGTCATCATCGCTGGATGACGGTGCTGTTACGTTAACGATCTCTTCACCCCGTTATCGTCGAGTGACACATCGCGTTTCAGTCATTTCTCTCGGTCCCCGGCCGCGTCCGTGTGTTTGTGAAAGTAGCGGACGGCAGTGACTCGTTCGTCGTTGGAAATCCTGCTTTAATCATTCAGCGGTTTCGCCGGCTTCAGCTTGAAGTCCGTTGCACCGTGAAGATTGCGCGAGTTCGCGATCGCGAGACCGAGACACACGACCGCTCGTGTACGATCAATCGAGTTCGCGGTGACACGCGTGGAACCGTCCGACATGTAATTCGTTTCGAACGAAGCTGTGCGAGTGTTTTATTCGATCGTTTCGAAGTGAGTCACCGTTACTCGGGACGAATATTCCGTGGTGCGGTTAAAAAGTGACTCATGTGCTGGTTCCTCGATCTCGCTGATCACTCTCTCGATTTTCAAAGTACACTCGCCAAGTGTTTTCATGAGAACTACTCGGAACGATATGCGAGCTTCGGATGAATTCGCAACGATGTTCGGACGGAGGTTTTAATGCGGGAAGTGCAGAGATAATATTCGTTTCTGTTGTTTTATTTTTCTTTTTGCGGTTGTCACGACGTTGGAACGATGGGAGAGATCGTGGAGGTTTCGCAGGGTGACGGTCAACAAAATGCAGTGAATGGTTGGGGCGACACTACGAGCAAAATACAGTACTGGTGTCCTGAAGGTAGCTGTTACTCAATAATTGTAATAGTTCCGAGAACGGTTCTTTAATAAAAATGTGATAACGATACTGACCAGTTATCGCTAATCGACAGCTGCAGATTTATAATCGAATAAAGCATAAAAATGAAACATGTGAATTATACGATTTCAATTCCAGTTTGTTACGCCGTACGTACACACAAGTATTTCGCATTGGACAATTCCGTTCCATGAATTTGGAAGAAAGTCGTGAATGAACTGCGAATGAATTTCTTTTCAGGCGTTAAATTACGTTCCATTCAAATTTAAAGTTAAGGAAATTACGAGGAACGCGATTCCTCTGAAAACGTTCGTAGGAATTTCGTGCGAACGGTCTAGGTTAGCTGGCGTGACGCAAGGCTTGAAAGGTGCCGAGTGGATCTCGTTTTCTTGAACGTGTTGGCATTTTAGCCTCGGACAAAAAATGAGAAAAAGGACATTTACGCGAGTAACGTGAACGATTCGCCGCGTTCGTACGCTACTGAAATATTTGTACAATGATTCAGTAACGACCATAAATGTTAAGAAACTCGGGATTAAAAATAGCCGCTGGAGCGAGGCGAAAAAACTCGCGCCCTCCGGTAAAGTAAAAAAAAAAACGTTGCTTTGCATAATATTATCGCGAACGTCATAGAGGTGCAAAAAATGAATTTGCGTAATGTTTTTTTTTCTAGCGGTTGGGAAATATTCTACGCAACTTGAAGAATCTTGATCGCGTTCTTTATCGGCTAGCGTGTCTCTCACGGAGATAATTTACCGGCCGTGAGAAACAGATGAATGCGGAATTCGCAGAAATCCACTGCTGCTTTCGTCATTCGTTCCAACTCGTACATGGCTGGCTAAAAGTCTGCTGTTCTATGCAACAAAATCGCATCAGTTTAGTGTCCATGTTTTTGTTTGTGATAACATTCAAATGGATACTGCCTGTTAACGATGATAGATAAGACGAATTACAATAAATTTCTTTACCACATTGTAGTGTGAATAATACAATAGATCCGCGTTTCGCATTAGACACGTGTACTTCTTGGATAAAGTAGGGAAGCTCGTCTGTTTACGTATTCATTGAAATCTGAGACTAATTAACGCTCATCATTAAGTTTCTGGTCCAATCAAGTGTTTGTCAGTCTCTCAAAGTTAGATGGTAGAATTCTTAGAGTTTTTATCTTTCTTCTACAACGTAATTGATATCTCAGGTAGTAAATGCGTCATCTAATAAAATTCGTTTTTCGCTCAACCTTCCTCATGATGACGAAACTCATGATTAATCAAGTTTCCGGTGCATCTTTTGATAACTGGCCTTCATAAATATTTATTCAAGCTCTATCGGCAAACGGCGAAAGCTGGAATATTCATAATTTAATTCCAAAGCAAATCGTTCATTACGAAAGATTTCAGTGGCACCTGGGGGCGGATAAACGATAATAAAGAAAATGTATTATATTCGAGGAATCGAATAACGAAGTATTCCGAGAAAACCTCTACCTCGTTTATAACGGTACAAAATCCGACTCGTGCTCATCATGAATGATGCATGAGTGGGATGCATTCAACGATTTTCTTTATACAACTTTAACAACGACGGACGCGTAATGTTTAGGTAATAGACAATGGAAACGTAACTGCTCAGATAAGAAGACGTAATTAAATATTGATGGATCTAGGAATACTTCAATTGAATACAAATAGCAGTCAACTTGCACAAAGACGGACGACTTCTCATTCCTTGCAGGTGAAAAGTAACTTCCTTACGAATTATCAATATGTACGAAAAACCTGTCCTCGTCTCTCTCTCCTCGAATCAGAGCTGACTAGGGTCGGAAATTCGCCATAAACCTTGAAGAGGAGCGTGAACGAAATATGTGATGCCACTCGGCGCGTTGGTCTGGCGTGCGTGGAGTGAGAAGAGGAAGAGTAAGATGAGGAGACGCAGGGTTGACGCGTCGACGCGCGGCGGAGGCCTCGAAGGCGCAGAGCAGGCGTCGTCGGACGCGTCCGTTGATGGAAACGCGCGCCGGCTGGCCGCGGAGGGGCGATCCGTAGAAGGGAGAACGGAAGTATGCAGTTCGTATTGAGGCAGGTCGGTGCAGAGCCACGAGTCGCGCTCCAGGCGCAGAGATCAATGCACCCGCCGCCCCCTTCGTACCTCGTCGTCGACGTCCGCGTCGTGGTCGTCTTCTAAATCCGCGATCCGTTACGCCGGGATGCGTCCACGAGACGATCCCGAGGAGAGTCCTCCGGAGTATTTCTAGTCCGAGACCGGAAGAGAATGGGAGAAGACGTTCCGGTTACATAAAGAGGCACGTGAGTGCGTGAGAACCTCGTCAGAGATGATCGGTTCACCAGGAAGGAATCGATGACTCGATGGTTCGTGGGAAACATTTCTGGAGAGTCTCGAATTGGGCATCTGTGCTTTTTATCAGTGAAGAGTCTCCTTATCGGAGAGCAAATTTCGAAGATAAGGACTGACATCTGTTAAATACAGAAATTTTACTTATAACGCGTAAAACGATTGATCGACAGTATTAAGGGAAAAATGGGATCTCAGAGAAGCAGAAAAAACACCTGGCCCTTGACGAGGGATTTCGGTCCATAGAACGTAGCCGCCATCGATGACTCGAGCAACCCCGACCGCGTCCTCCGTCTCCTGATAATAAATGGTGACCTAGTAAGGATTCGAGAGCGAGGGTGGAGTTCAGAACAGTACGGGAATCGGCAGAAGATGATGGGTGGTGGTGAGCCAGGTTGCGCCTCGGCGCAGCTCGAGGCCGACGAAGACGACGCTCGTCACGGAGACCCGTGAACGATATCATGGATGCACCGTTGAACGAGCTGTACCAAACCGCGTGCAGTGTTTATACTCTTGTTCGAGGTGTTTTAAACGCGGGTTTCGAGTCAAAGAGAGAACCGATCGGCCGGTCTTGAACGCGATTGACAACCGTGGACCAGACGAAAGATGTCGATCGTTGCCAGGATTAATGAGACTGTTTCGAGTGGGAGGGGAAGTGGAGGGTGAGACGAAAGTTGAAAGCGGACGAGGGTGCGCGAGACGGAGGGATGTCGAGGCCCATTCTTCGCGGAGTGTTCTCGACCCTGTCCCAATTTCCAGGCTCGCGATAGATTCGAGAGAGGGAGAGAGAAAGAGAGGAAGTTACGTTACGGATTAAAACAGCTGCGAGATGCGCACCAAACGGTTTACAGTCGCTGTAGGAAGACGGTATAAGCGTCTTGAGAGCAGAAAATTACTGAAGATGACAATCGATTGAGGGAAACGCGGGGACAAAGAGAGAGAGAGAGGAGGAGGAGATAGTAAATAGTAGACGGAGGGAGGATATGGGGACGAGGATAGGAATACAACAGGGAGTACAGGTGCNAACCTTGAAGAGGAGCGTGAACGAAATATGTGATGCCACTCGGCGCGTTGGTCTGGCGTGCGTGGAGTGAGAAGAGGAAGAGTAAGATGAGGAGACGCAGGGTTGACGCGTCGACGCGCGGCGGAGGCCTCGAAGGCGCAGAGCAGGCGTCGTCGGACGCGTCCGTTGATGGAAACGCGCGCCGGCTGGCCGCGGAGGGGCGATCCGTAGAAGGGAGAACGGAAGTATGCAGTTCGTATTGAGGCAGGTCGGTGCAGAGCCACGAGTCGCGCTCCAGGCGCAGAGATCAATGTACCCGCCGCCCCCTTCGTACCTCGTCGTCGACGTCCGCGTCGTGGTCGTCTTCTAAATCCGCGATCCGTTACGCCGGGATGCGTCCACGAGACGATCCCGAGGAGAGTCCTCCGGAGTATTTCTAGTCCGAGACCGGAAGAGAATGGGAGAAGACGTTCCGGTTACATAAAGAGGCACGTGAGTGCGTGAGAACCTCGTCAGAGATGATCGGTTCACCAGGAAGGAATCGATGACTCGATGGTTCGTGGGAAACATTTCTGGAGAGTCTCGAATTGGGCATCTGTGCTTTTTATCAGTGAAGAGTCTCCTTATCGGAGAGCAAATTTCGAAGATAAGGACTGACATCTGTTAAATACAGAAATTTTACTTATAACGCGTAAAACGATTGATCGACAGTATTAAGGGAAAAATGGGATCTCAGAGAAGCAGAAAAAACACCTGGCCCTTGACGAGGGATTTCGGTCCATAGAACGTAGCCGCCATCGATGACTCGAGCAACCCCGACCGCGTCCTCCGTCTCCTGATAATAAATGGTGACCTAGTAAGGATTCGAGAGCGAGGGTGGAGTTCAGAACAGTACGGGAATCGGCAGAAGATGATGGGTGGTGGTGAGCCAGGTTGCGCCTCGGCGCAGCTCGAGGCCGACGAAGACGACGCTCGTCACGGAGACCCGTGAACGATATCATGGATGCACCGTTGAACGAGCTGTACCAAACCGCGTGCAGTGTTTATACTCTTGTTCGAGGTGTTTTAAACGCGGGTTTCGAGTCAAAGAGAGAACCGATCGGCCGGTCTTGAACGCGATTGACAACCGTGGACCAGACGAAAGATGTCGATCGTTGCCAGGATTAATGAGACTGTTTCGAGTGGGAGGGGAAGTGGAGGGTGAGACGAAAGTTGAAAGCGGACGAGGGTGCGCGAGACGGAGGGATGTCGAGGCCCATTCTTCGCGGAGTGTTCTCGACCCTGTCCCAATTTCCAGGCTCGCGATAGATTCGAGAGAGGGAGAGAGAAAGAGAGGAAGTTACGTTACGGATTAAAACAGCTGCGAGATGCGCACCAAACGGTTTACAGTCGCTGTAGGAAGACGGTATAAGCGTCTTGAGAGCAGAAAATTACTGAAGATGACAATCGATTGAGGGAAACGCGGGGACAAAGAGAGAGAGAGAGAGGGGAGGAGGAGATAGTAAATAGTAGACGGAGGGAGGATATGGGGACGAGGATAGGAATACAACAGGGAGTACAGGTGTATGGACTATCGGTAGCGTGTCTATAGTCGAGCACAATGTTCAAGAGCAGGATCTTCCAGGGCGATCTCAGCCCTGTCCCAATTCCGGGCAGCCTGCAACAGTCCAGTACGTAATAACGAGGGAAACCCTTTACATTTAGATCGATCATTTGACGCATGTTTTGCGCAGGGGATCGATCTTCTTTGGGCTTTGACTCTGATGAATATCGGTTGCGCTCGGTTTACAACCGTGTCCCATACTTTTGTTCATGTCGATCCTTTGCCCAAATTATTTTATGCCGAATATCAGAACATATAAAAAACGCTACAATATTTGTCATGTGTCAGACTACGAGAGAAACGTGTCGTTTTATTTTACTCGTCCTTTAAATCCTCTGCTTCGAATGTATACATGACATTCGAGCGTTCTAGTTTCGACCATGGCCGACTCGATTGAGCAGCCGTCTTTGGCCGTAAAATGGAAACACGCGAGAAGGTTAAGAGAAGCCGAAGGCTGATAACACGAAAAACTAGATAGAGGTGTATCCGGTGGACCGAGTGGGGCACCAAACAGGTCAACGACCCGTTTGGTGCAGCTGTTATTGATCGACGAAGACGAGGAGGACGAACGATGCTCGCTCGTTTCATCTGACTCTCTCTCTCCCCCTTCCCATCCCGCTCCTGTCCTCGTCCTCGTCTTTCGGTTCCCGCAGGACTCTGGGAAGTCTCGTTCACTTGTTTAAGAGCCGTCGCGCTGCTCTTGATTTAAATTAGTTCACTAGGTTGCGAGACTTCTTCAAGACCCACATCTTCGGATCTTGAGACAATCTCTAGTTACGAGCTCGTCGAGTTTAAGAACCCTCAGTTGTAATACTTTTTACCGAGGGAAAACACTAATTTGCAATTACGAATACTTGTTTCGCGTGCTTATCGCCGATTGACGTCGCTTGAATAATTGTATAATACGATCCTCGAGATCTAACGTGAAAGTATTCAAATATTAAAAGTAGCAGTTGAAATGCCGATGCTTCGATCCAGAAACTCTTTTGTAGTAGCTCGAGGGAATCCGGCACGGAGTTGACCCAATAAACACTGGGTGACCTCTTTCCCGAGTCCCACCCCTCACCCTTGTCCCTCTGACCGGCCAACCCTTCTCTCTACCCTCGTTGTTCTATCTATCCCTTTGCCATAAAACCATAACGATCCCAGCATCGAGGTGGTCAACGGATAATACTTTAAGTTAGCTGATACCTTTTCCAGTTTTATGTCTCGTCGAATAGGGGATGATTTAGGGTGAAATGCTCCTGCGGGAGAATTGCGAATGGATACGGTAGACCGAGTTATTGTTTCCCACTTTAGATAAATTGCCCCTTTTATTTCCCCTTTAATATCGAGTGTTTCGCGATATTCCGCCCGACATAAATGCGTGAATGATAAATTATTGCAATGTTAGGGATTGATGTGTGGATGATTAAATGAAAGCAGAAGTAATTTTAGAAGACCTGTGAAATGGGAATAGGTGTTGATTGGATTTGTACGATGTTTCCAGGCCAGCAGAGTCAGCAGGGTGAACAGGAGTTGGCGACGAAAATGCTACAAATTCAGAGCAAAAGATTCTATCTCGATGTAAAACAGAACAGACGTGGGAGGTTTATCAAAGTGGCCGAGGTATTTTTCCTTTTAAGAAAAATCTGATCAATGGTAAATCTTTGCGAAATTTTAATGTCAAGAAACTATGCGCGATAATTTTGTTTTATAGATCGGCGCAGACGGAAGGAGAAGCCAAATCTACCTGGCGCTTAGCACAGCATCCGAGTTTCGGAATTACCTCTCGACGTTTAGCGACTTTTACGCGTCCCTAGGTAACCGAAGTCCTCGTTACTATAATTTTCGACTGCCACATTGCTCACTGACGATTTACAATCGAGTTGAACAAAAATATATATAAATTACGTGTGCGTCTAAGAATAAATTGAAACAATTGTACAAATTGCGAGTGGAACATCCACCGTGAATCATAAAACGCTGACTCAAAGTCGACACAGATTAATTATAGATCTGTAGCTATAAACTAGTCCGATCCACATGTAGGTCACAAAACAATGAACTCCTTAATATAATACTTTTACCTCGGAACGATGTCCTATTTTATTTAGCGAGTTCAAAGATTGTAAAATAGTTTTGACTGAAGAACTAGGTTGAATAATAAAATGAAAGATATAAATTCTGTTCGAACCACCGACTCTGCAGGTCCACCAAGCTCGGAGAACGTTCCAGACGATGGTAAATTGAAGTCGGAAGTTATGACGAAGGATAACAGGCGGTATTACTTGGACCTCAAAGAGAATACTCGTGGCCGTTTCCTGCGGGTGAGTCAATCTCGTTTCAAGTTTTAAAATTGACGTAAAATATTTGATTGGAATAATGTTGTTCGTTGACTCAGGTGTCGCAAACGATCACGCGAGGAGGACCCAGGACGCAGATCGCGATACCGGCGCAGGGTATGATCGAGTTTCGTGACGCGTTGACAGACCTCCTCGAGGAATACGGTACGGACGATGGCGGTTTCAAGGGTGACTTGCCAGAGGGACGGTACATGCGTGTGGATAGCAAGAATTTCTATTTTGATATCGGCCAGAATAACCGTGGAATATACATGAGAATTTCCGAGGTGCGTACAGAACGCCGGTTAAAAATACGGCTGGACACGTTGGTCCAAAAGGGATGTCTAAAGTAATCGTTAGAACATCGAGGAGGGGAAATAGTCTCTGTATTTTTAAAAAAGATTGCGTAATGATTTTGATGAAAGATGGGGAATGGGTTTAATAAAAATAAAAAAATAATGTTCGTTGCTCGAAAGTATAATTATGAGACCAGGGCGATGGGCATAAATTTGAACGATTGCTTTCAGGTGAAAACACACTTTAGAACAGCAATCACCGTACCAGAGAAGTCCTGGGCGCGTTTTCGTGACATATTCGCGGATTACTGTGAAAGGATGCGAGAACGAGGTACTGGTAGCAACGTCGGTATGAACAGCGGCGGCGGAGGAAACGTGATGCCGGAGGGGAGGGGCTCGGTGGTGGCACAGGTACCATCACCATCGACCTCACAACAGCCTAACCCAAATCCAAATTTAGACTCTCCCTTAATGAAGTGAAAAAGGCTTTAACTTAACTCGAACATTGGAATTATAACCGTAAACTTGTTTTCAAATCATTAAGCGAAACTAAAGGAACTTGTCAAAGTCTATGCCATCGTCATCGCCATTCTCATCGACATCGTCACCGTCATCGTTATCGCCACCGTCACTATCACCGTCACTCGTCGTCAACTTAAAAAACAAAAAAAATGAAAAAAACACCAAAACTCGCCTGGAATGGAGATTCTATATATATACATACATAAAACGCTATGTGTATATATATATATATATATGTATACATATATATATGTAGAAAAAGTATCGTCGCGGAGAGTTCACACAAAACCTGTCAGCGTTAAATCGTAACATTCATTGCGTGCAGTTCCGATAGTGAAGACGTTCGCGATCGATCACCATCGCGCCGATCTCTCTGATCTATCAGTCGGCACGTGAAAATGGGAAAACAGAAAACGATGAAG
>SMSR01013280.1:0-26832 GCA_019453355.1 Ceratina japonica | reverse complement strand
TTATATTCACGCTATGAGCGCATGAAATTAGTTTGAATTTCTAAATCAGACATCGATACTGACGATCTGTCTTTGAAGATAAGATAATAAGAAGATAAGAAGTAATGTTGGATTACCCGAGTCCAAAGAATAGGATAACTATAGAACTTGTAAGTTCCACTAATAATAGACTTTATTTCTACATATACCAATAGAAACTTATAGTGCTTAAAAGACGAAAGGAAGAATTGTATCAGCATTGAATGTCTAAAAAAAAACTCAGGAAAAGTTGAAGAGTAAAGAAATTGCAAAAACTACTACTGAAAAGAACGGAATCCTGGGTTAGGGAGGGGACAAGTCAAAACTAATGGCTAACGCATACAATCGTGACAATCATAGAAAGTCCTAATTTTCAAATCCCTAAAATGATTCATGGTTTTTTCGTCTTCACGTACAGAATTGTTTAGATCTGTATAACTAATAGTACACTGTATACCAAGGGCGTAAAGTGGGCTTCTTTAGACCGAGTACTGCAACCACACGAAATCAAAACCCCGCTTTACGACCTTGGTACACAATACCCGAGTCGAAATTCGCAGACTGAAAAAGAGCTGAAAGAACTGTAAAAGAATTGGAAAAGTATTGCAAGCACTGTCTCTTAATTGAAAGAGAACTGACTGCACTGAATATCCCCACTACTGAATTTTTAGAAGATTTGTAATAGAACTGACAGCACTGAATATTTTTAGAAGATTTGTAAAAGAACTGACAGCATTGAATATCCCCACCACTCAATATACGGACTTAGAAAAATTTTGAACATTTTATATTCTAATGGACTTGGAGGAATAATTTTCATCTAATAAAATTGTTTATTTTATATTTTATTTATATTATTTATTATTTATTATATATAACTCTCTCTCTCTCTCTATATATATATATAGTTATTTATATAATTATGTAATACATGTATATATAAATATAAGGGATGAGCTAGATTTATTAATAGAAACATTAAAACTGTAAAGATAGTTGCACATATATTTATTTGAGAGAGATATTTCCTTTTATTATTCTTTATAACAAAAATTTTTTAGAATTCTCACAGTAATAAATAACATGAATTTTTATTCTAATTCCTTCTTATTAATTGGGATTGATAAATACGAATGTTCATCGATTTGCATATAAAAGCAAGGTGTTTCGATGGATCTAATACTAATTGCTATAATATTCGTGCCTTCATGGCATTTGTATATAAAACCTGCCGTACTATATTCGTAATATTTACCGTTAACTAAAAATTCATTTTCACAAATAATTTCTCGAATTATCGCCACATGTAAATATTCACAATTACAATTATTATGTGTACATTGATTATTCAATAATCTTAAATAATCTTCTACTATTCCATATTTCATATGGTTGCTAACATCGTCATAATATTGTATTACAAATGACGATGTCTGTAAAAGTTTTTCTATATTAATATTAATATATTAATCTATATTAATGTATAGAAATTTCAAATAAAAAATATAACATATGTTTCTGAATTTATGTTACATATTATACTATAGATTCCCCCTCCCTTTAGAAAACATAGCACTGAAAAAGCATTGCTAGAACTGAAAAACCGTTGTACTGAAAAAGAATTGATACCTCTGAATTCGTACTTATGTTGTGGTTTCAATGTTTCTCAGTTCTTTCGAAATACGTGTGTTAGGTATATACGTATATAAGCACACATAGACAGTATTCAGTTCTTTTAGTTCTTCTTCAGTCGACGAATTTCGACTCGGGTATATACTATTAACAGTGACAATTGATTGAATGTATTTCTTTATTTATACATTCTTATTTCAGAAACGAATAGATTCCGTGTAGAAATTATACTCGACGCAGCTTTTCATCTGTTTCAGTTCTCACCAGTTTCCATGTGTTTGTTTCACGTTTGGCATCCACTTATATTCCAGTAGATATACGCGTGCATATAATGTCCGGCGCGGGATACCTACACGTAGGTTTCCGGCATTATAGGAATGGGACTGGGATTAGCGTTAAGTCGGCGTTAAGTACGGCCACTGGTCCGAGATTATCGTATCCGGCTGCTATTAGCAGCAATATTGAAATTGTCTCTCGGGAAACTGGCTCGCGACAACTGCGATTCCCTTCGGATTGGTTTTAGATTTTTGACTCTAACCCAGCGTCACGAAGGAAAGGGAAACGATCAAGTAATGATAACTATGAACATTCTGTCAATAGCTTCCGAAGAAGATATCGGGAAAATTATCGACTTACGAGCGATTTGTAAGACGGGTTTAAATCGGTACCGTTAAGGTATAATTTTATTTTAATCTTCGAGTAGGTATGTACCCGTTGTGCGGGAATTTAGATTCCATTCAGATACTGAATAGTTTTCTGAACAAGCTCGTTCAAAATATATCTCGAAGTAGAGATTTGCATTATTTTTGTTCTTTCTTGACGAACAATTTTGATCGATGAAAGTACAACACTTTTCACGGAGAAAATGCTAAGTGACATGAAGTTGGAAAAAATGTAAGAGGACTAAACGAAGCACACGACATAAAGGAACGCGACCAATTAAAAACGAGCAGAAGGTGCAAAATCAACCAGCGCTTAAACCAGATTGGATTTCCGTAAAAAAACGGGACCCAAAAAGACTAAAGAAAAATAGCGGGGAGAACGAGTCGCAGTAAGAACGCGTAAATGAATAGTGTTAAGAAGGCAACGCACCGCAATGCGCGAATCGTTAACTGAGCGCGTAAGCGAGATTGGATTTACGCCGATTTATAAATCCGACAGTCATTGTCGGTTTACGCGATCTCGTATGTACGGGCTCTTTGATCCGAGTTACCGCGGAATCGGCTAATATAATGACGTCGTTCTGCGTGTCAAGTGCTGCACATACTAATGCCTCAAGCTTTAGCAGTACGCCTGTATGTGTATGTAATAGTATATATCTCGGACCTCTCAGCGTGTAATGATCCTCGTACGGTCGTGTATTAACGCGGCGAACTCGGTGTAGTTAATCAACGAAACGCCGACCAATCTTATCCGTTCAAGTTGGCAATGCGTTTGCAGGAAAATTTAAAAGGAAAAGTCCGTCCAAAAGACTGAATGAAGATTGAAAGAGAAATGTGCTTTCTAAAAACTATGAATGATGCTACAAATATTAAGGATGTATGGGCAATATGTACTTAAACGATGTTAGCATGTTGAATTTGTTATTATAGATTTCTATTACTATTAAAAAGCGACCCCTAAAATTTTAGATCAATCCATGGATTTTTTGAAAAATTATAGTGATTTAAAATTTGCATGTACTCTTATGGTAATCAGCAATAACCCAAGGAAAGTTTTACTTCGATCTTGAAAATAATCCAGAAAAACAGTGATAAAGTCCTGAAAAAATTTCATATCGAATCGCCAATGTTTTATGAACAAATTTCTAAAAAAATAATCATCATTCATGGACTTGTAAGAAGCTTATTGATTAAAATATAATAAAAAAATTAGAAATTTATCAAACAGAGGACGGAAACGTGGCATCACTATCGTTAACATAACAACGAATACTGATATATATACATATAAATATAACTGAAGTACACGTATATTCATGATCATGTGTATGAGTTAAATAAACGTTGGGATTGACTGTATAGCCAATGCGTCCATAAATGTAAGCATCACAGATATGACAGTATTTTACTTATCGGTTTAAAACTGTGAGGAATTTTTTTCATTTCATCATTAAGTTTTTTGGTAAATAAGAAAAATATATTAAAAAATTTGTTATTCAAGTAAAGCAATGCAGTCACGTTTAATGCACGGATCTGGTTGTAGGTACGCCTGATAGGGGACTCGGATCGTTACTCAAAACGCTCAATTATCTCCGGAGCTAGTCGGAGACGTGGAACGAAGCGATTAACGATCGGTTGGCGTTTCAGCAATTAACACGAGCCAATAGCTTGGCGTTTGCTGCATTAAGGAGACCTCAACGCGCGATCTACATACTCTATGTATATACAGGCGGCTTCATAATTACTAAATGGGGTCAAGTGCAATTATACTTGATCTATTCACGACGTGCATATCTTATTTTACTATTTTCAAAATACACACGTCTTCCTTCTCTCAAGACAAACAGGAGAAAAATTAATAAACTAGAATATGAATACAATTTTTGTTATAATTTATACATATACAACACATTAAACAAAATCGGTGGGAAGTAATTCTTTGTAAATAATGACCATAATTTTTAGGAAACAATCTTAAAATATCCGATATCCACGGTTTAGATGAATTGTGAAATAGTTTTGAAATAACCTGTACGCGCGCATCTAGTCGAACTAAACAGATAGATAAAGACACAACCGTCCGCACAATCTCTGTCGCACAGAAGCACACGTGACAGTCACATAGAGAAACCGAGGGTACAAGCTTAATTAAATACCGGATTTTTTTTTATCTCTGCTCCGCCGAGCTGAGTTCTAATCGCTCGATGCTCCCCTCTAATCAGCGGATCACGAATCCGTTCCCCTTGGTCCCGCGCTCCCCTACCGAGCGTTCACCATCGCATCGGCTGTTTCTCATCCAAACAAACGCTCCTCCTCCGTTTCCTCCACGAAACGACCAGAACCGGCGGCTATCGGTCTTTCTCTACGATTTCTCTCCCAAAGGGAGAGACCGGGGAACGAAACAATCCGTGAACAAGCTGCTACACGTACCTTCCCCGATGTATCTTGACGATTAGATTCAGGCGAACGGTAGCGGCTGAGTTTGTATCGGATAAACGCAACGCGGATAAACTTCCATCGAGTAAACCGGCAGAAAGAGGGCTTAATTAACTGTGGAAAGATCAAGTGGAGACTTATTTATTGACTCTATCGGTCAACAGTACGTATGTACATATATTATTCATCTGTTCTAAGATTGTCTGGAAGAGTTGTTCGTTGCCTGTGTCTTGAAGCATAATATATAGAAGGATTTTAACGCTGATTCAATAAATTAACATTATTAGAGGAGTAAAAGTTCAGAATTTTTTATTTTTCTTTATTGCTTTCCGCGATTCCGCATACATATTTGAATCCGAGAAGTGTCTTTTCGAATTTCCGACTCGTATCGCAATCCCGTTTTCACCATGATTTCACAGGAAATCTAGATAACGAACAAGCGTGCGCCAGCAGCCAGAAGGAATGAAGAAAGAAAGAAACGGAGGGAGCAGAGAGGAACAGAAAAATCTGCAATCGGTGAAACAAGAATTCCCTCGCGCTCCGGATCTCTCGGATACCTAAAAAGCCAATACGAGTCGCGGCAGATGAATGCGACGGCGCTATCTCGTCGTCACGACGCGGCGCGGCGCAGCGAACGGTTCACCGAAAGACAAAGAGGAACAAGCGGTGGAAGAAGAAAAGAAAGGAGGGAAAAAGGAGGAAAAGGACAGAAGAAAGAGAGGAGAAATCTTTTTTTATGTCTGAGAGGACATCGGCGACAGAAAAAGAAAAGACGGAGAGTCGAATCTCGTGAACAGAGAAAGAGAGAAGCGGGACAGAGAAGAAGGAGAGAAAAGAAAAAGGGGTGACGGGGTCGTTGAGACTACTCCGACCGCTCCTTTTGTCTCCGAAGGCGCGAGAGATGTCTCTCTTTATCCGTATTAAGAGGCGAAAGAGGTCACAAGACTTCGGGATTAATAATTTGTCCGAGTGTCGGCCAACGATCTTTGGGATACATCCGAGAGACGGCTCGTGTCGTTCTATCGCGCTAAGAATAAGCGTCTCCCTTTCTTCTTCGCTTCTACAGGTGCGTTTAGACCAATATATCATTCTCATCTTCATTTTAAGAAAATTCAAACGAATTTGCCTGTCGTTGATCGTCCCGAGGAGGTGGTGTAGATAAAAATAATCAGGACATATTTCAACTGAAGGAAAACTCTTCTTTTTGTTGCGGGCGATAAGTCTCGTTACAATTGCTCGCTTCGCAGAGACTGATCTCTCGAGCGTCGGTAATCGACGCTCCGAAAATTTAATCGAAATAGTTTGGAAAAATAAGAAAGTTGAGAGAAAATGGAGACAGTAAGAGAAACAGGCGACGAAAGAAAGGACCCAAAAATATAAACATACCTACCAACCAGGCAGGACTCGGCCTGCTAAGACCTAGCAACCCGAGCTGCTGCATCTGGCTGGCGATAAATCCGAAATCAAAAAAATGAACGAAGAAGCTACGGAACAGAAAGAAATCTTATTCTAACATGAAATTAAAGAAGCAATTATCAACCATAAAGGAATAGTCGTTTGGGTTTAGACTTCGCCTAATAAATAATAGATTCAACATTCTAACTTCTAGTTGCCTTACACTTACACTTAGAATCATTGTATTCATGTAAACCGATTGAATAGCAGACTTTATGTCCTTCGTTTAGTCTAAACGTGTCTTAACCATCTGGTCATGAATTTTGTAGAGCGATGGATCGAGAATCCGGTCGAAAATCGTACAATAAAAACAGCGGCAGGGATGGGACCACAAAACAAGAAGAAGAAGAAGCAGAAGGAGAGAAGCCAGCCAAATCGAATGCAGAGAAAGAAAAAAGAATCTAGCAATAAAGGGGAGACAGAGAATGGTTAGAAATACGACGAGGCGGAGCAGATAAACGACGTATCGTGCACTCCCGTTGAGAGAGTGTTTTTTGACGATAAACAGAATAATTTGGTATCCGTCGTGGTCGCCGACGCGATTGGTAAAACCGCAGCCGATGCAACTTGCTCCGAAGAGCCTCCGATCAGTGTCCGCCGCGAGATAACGCGTGCTCGTTGCACTGATATCGGACCTCGGCGATAATTTATAAGTGGGATCACTGTTCGCGCGTTGAGGCTGACGCTCGAACTTCTTGTTGGGTGAAAAACATGCGGAAGGAAGCGATGGTTAATACATTCGCGGTATTAAAGGTTATCAGGGCACCTCATCACCACACTGTTAGTTGTATTTTATTAAAGAGTCTTAAGAAATCCTTGTCCGTTGTCCGATTCCTTCAATTATATATTCACTTTTTTATCGCAATATGATATACATACAACGCATTCTTTCGAGTCATGCAATTGACGAAAAAACTAGAGATGCATAAGATCATGTATGAATGTATGAATAATATATGACTATGAAATATGTTAAATAAATTTCCATCGTGTCTACTATTTGTATAATAGGATAGATACATAAATGTGTGTTGGCAATGTTAATGACCAATGAAAATGCAACGAGTAAATTTGCTGGCTAACATTAGAAGTCGAGTCATTACTTATTTGATCAGTGATATCATTGCGACCTTGTCGTTTCGAGCTGGTAGAAATGTCTGCCGTCAAATTAACTAGAACATCTGTCGCACAATTAATCTGATTTCCAGTGCGCTCTATAATATTTGTTAATTACTTATACGAACGACTTTTCAGCTTCATTAAGAGATTCAATGTTTATTTGATAATTAGATTTCATGACAGAAATAACTTAATTATCTGAATAGAACGGACGAAGGGTTTAAAATGTATAGAATGGAATGTATACATATAACGAAATTTTAAACGATTATTCATTAATTATTTCGGCCTCAAATATGTAGGTCGAACGCAAATTCCTATATCACATGTCATATAAGACATTATTAATAGAATATACATATAGGGTGTTCCAGAATGCATGACTTCTCTCTGAGAGTGTGAAACGAGATCCCAGCTCAAATATAATGCTGACATTTTCTTCCTAATGAAATATAATAGATGTCAAGAAGTATCATTCAATTGATGAACGAGTTTATTAATTATAATTTTCAATAAAAAAAGAGTATAAAATCAATTACAAAAAATCGTGAAGTGACAGACGGATCCCGTGCTAGTGTAGGGCACTACAAAGTTGTACATGACACGCTCAATATTTCTATCATCAATAATTCTATTAATTTTGATCGGAGGAATTATAGAAGAAGAACTTTTAACTCAGAATTGTATATTCTCTCACATACTCAGAGGAAAATCGTGCATTCTGAAATATTCGACGTATATTATTGCTTCGAGAAAAATCGTAAAAAACTGTAATATCTATCATTTGAACATGAAACAGTGTAATGAATGCTAGATACACGTTTTATAAATATAAATGTACATTTTTGCGTGACTTCAATTTGAAAATGTTAAACATATTCGCAGACTGTCACAAGTGTTAAATTCAATTGCTTCATACAATAAACAGTTATCTATCTACCTGTTCACAATATCATGCAATATCGTTTTCACTTCCTTTACCGAATCAGTAATGACTCCACAGTAAAATATATGTAAATTTAGTAATGATGTAAGTACACTACTGAAGACAGGAATGATAAATGGGCTTACGATAATAAATACATATACGTATTTGTTATTTATGGCTATTTACGTTCACGGAAACACAGAGAAGTTCCTGATTTTTTAAATTTTCTAGTTACGAAACTAACATGACGAATGCTAATTAATGTCANACTTTTGCGTCGTAGATATGAACACGAAATATGGATGTTACATAGCGAGTCCACTCAATATGAAAAATCGCGATCACGATCGTGATTTTATACAATCACGAGGAGTGATCGTGATTTTACGATCACTGTGATAAATCACAGTTAGTGATTTCGGACGTCATCTCTACTCCGCAGAGACTGATCTCTCGAACGTCGGTAATCGACGCTCCGAAAAGTTAATCGAAATAGTTTGGAAAATAAGAAAGTTGAGAGAAAATGGAGACAGTAAGAGAAACAGGCGACGAAAGAAAGGACCCAAAAATATGAACATACCTACCAACCAGGCAGGACTCGGCCTGCTAAGACCTAGCAACCCGAGCTGCTGCATCTGGCTGGCGATAAATCCGAAATCAAAAAAATGAACGAAGAAGCTACGGAACAGAAAGAAATCTTATTCTAACATGAAATTAAAGAAGCAATTATCAACCATAAAGGAATAGTCGTTTGGGTTTAGACTTCGCCTAATAAATAATAGATTCAACATTCTAACTTCTAGTTGCCTTACACTTACACTTAGAATCATTGTATTCATGTAAACCGATTGAATAGCAGACTTTATGTCCTTCGTTTAGTCTAAACGTGTCTTAACCATCTGGTCATGAATTTTGTAGAGCGATGGATCGAGAATCCGGTCGAAAATCGTACAATAAAAACAGCGGCAGGGATGGGACCACAAAACAAGAAGAAGAAGAAGCAAAAGGAGAGAAGCCAGCCAAATCGAATGCAGAGAAAGAAAAAAGAATCTAGCAATAAAGGGGAGACAGAGAATGGTTAGAAATACGACGAGGCGGAGCAGATAAACGACGTATCGTGCACTCCCGTTGAGAGAGTGTTTTTTGACGATAAACAGAATAATTTGGTATCCGTCGTGGTCGCCGACGCGATTGGTAAAACCGCAGCCGATGCAACTTGCTCCGAAGAGCCTCCGATCAGTGTCCGCCGCGAGATAACGCGTGCTCGTTGCACTGATATCGGACCTCGGCGATAATTTATAAGTGGGATCACTGTTCGCGCGTTGAGGCTGACGCTCGAACTTCTTGTTGGGTGAAAAACATGCGGAAGGAAGCGATGGTTAATACATTCTCGGTATTAAAGGTTATCAGGGCACCTCATCACCACACTGTTAGTTGTATTTTATTAAAGAGTCTTAAGAAATCCTTGTCCGTTGTCCGATTCCTTCAATTATATATTCACTTTTTTATCGCAATATGATATACATACAACGCATTCTTTCGAGTCATGCAATTGACGAAAAAACTAGAGATGCATAAGATCATGTATGAATGTATGAATAATATATGACTATGAAATATGTTAAATAAATTTCCATCGTGTCTACTATTTGTATAATAGGATAGATACATAAATGTGTGTTGGCAATGTTAATGACCAATGAAAATGCAACGAGTAAATTTGCTGGCTAACATTAGAAGTCGAGTCATTACTTATTTGATCAGTGATATCATTGCGACCTTGTCGTTTCGAGCTGGTAGAAATGTCTGCCGTCAAATTAACTAGAACATCTGTCGCACAATTAATCTGATTTCCAGTGCGCTCTATAATATTTGTTAATTACTTATACGAACGACTTTTCAGCTTCATTAAGAGATTCAATGTTTATTTGATAATTAGATTTCATGACAGAAATAACTTAATTATCTGAATAGAACGGACGAAGGGTTTAAAATGTATAGAATGGAATGTATACATATAACGAAATTTTAAACGATTATTCATTAATTATTTCGGCCTCAAATATGTAGGTCGAACGCAAATTCCTATATCACATGTCATATAAGACATTATTAATAGAATATACATATAGGGTGTTCCAGAATGCATGACTTCTCTCTGAGAGTGTGAAACGAGATCCCAGCTCAAATATAATGCTGACATTTTCTTCCTAATGAAATATAATAGATGTCAAGAAGTATCATTCAATTGATGAACGAGTTTATTAATTATAATTTTCAATAAAAAAAGAGTATAAAATCAATTACAAAAAATCGTGAAGTGACAGACGGATCCCGTGCTAGTGTAGGGCACTACAAAGTTGTACATGACACGCTCAATATTTCTATCATCAATAATTCTATTAATTTTGATCGGAGGAATTATAGAAGAAGAACTTTCAACTCAGAATTGTATATTCTCTCACATACTCAGAGGAAAATCGTGCATTCTGAAATATTCGACGTATATTATTGCTTCGAGAAAAATCGTAAAAAACTGTAATATCTATCATTTGAACATGAAACAGTGTAATGAATGCTAGATACACGTTTTATAAATATAAATGTACATTTTTGCGTGACTTCAATTTGAAAATGTTAAACATATTCGCAGACTGTCACAAGTGTTAAATTCAATTGCTTCATACAATAAACAGTTATCTATCTACCTGTTCACAATATCATGCAATATCGTTTTCACTTCCTTTACCGAATCAGTAATGACTCCACAGTAAAATATATGTAAATTTAGTAATGATGTAAGTACACTACTGAAGACAGGAATGATAAATGGGCTTACGATAATAAATACATATACGTATTTGTTATTTATGGCTATTTACGTTCACGGAAACACAGAGAAGTTCCTGATTTTTTAAATTTTCTAGTTACGAAACTAACATGACGAATGCTAATTAATGTCATTGCTAAAGGTCAGTACTCTATCGCTATTGCAAATATATTTTTTTCTTTAAATAAAATGGAAGCTAATCTGAATATGTACTAATATCGTTACAGCTCACTACACTATGTTCACAATTTTCTAATGTTTATTTTAAGAAAATACATATGCACGAATTGGGAATTTAGAGATATTATTTTGAGAACAGTCACTTTACTTTTCGATGATTCCATTACTAAAAATGATTAAAAATAAAAGTAACATCTGTATAAATATTTTCAACTGAGTTTTCGAATTGTACGATTTAATGACTCATACATTTCCTGTAAAAGAATCGTAACAATGTTTGCAACGTACCGACGTTAAATTTATTTCTCTCCAATGGATTCCAGCCGTAAGTGAAAATCTTTCAAATTCTGTTGGAAAAACGTTTTTTAAATTAATCAATTTCAACGCAATTCAATTACATGGTCAAATATTTTTAAAGTAAATACAAGCAGATGTATGTATGTATCTGTTATAAAATAATTTTATTGTCTCCGGACTCATCATTACATTTAATTACGAATTGCAAAGTACTCTATTATCATAGATTGTGAGAAATTTAAACGTACATACGTATAAATGTTTTATGTAAAAGTATCACAGTTGCATTTTGTATTACCTACCTATTTCTATAAGAAACTCATCGCTTATTTCTATTTACGTTTCGAATAGTTTACCATATTTCTTATAAATTTGAATCTGACGCTAAAATGAAAATCTTTTCAATCTAGCTTCAGTCTATTATACCCGAATTCTCACTTTAGAAACTTTTAAAAATTTCGTATAATAATTAATAAATATATGTATATAATAATATAAAATATACTATAATAATTTCGAATAATCGTAAATGGAATGGGTACTCAAGTCCTACTTTGCGGTCAGCAGGTTCATATTTCAAAACCTCTCGGCGGCCGTGATCTTTGTAAATCAAAAACGAAATTCCTTTACCTTACACCGGTACCCGTTGACATTAAACATTTGTGGGCCAGCTGTCCATTACGGTGATAACGTTGCAGCCATCAAGCTAGAGCTTTGCTCACTTTCTGCTGTTTCTCGTTTAAAAAAAGGAAACCGCGTGTAATCTTCAAAGAGGGCATTCTTAATTTAACAAAGAGAGTAGTCAGTAGATATAAGATGAATAAAACAATTTTGTTAAAACAGAATTTATTTCATAATCCGTCTCTATTTCTCTATCCATTTGTCAATCTTCTATAACATTTAATTTTAATAATTGTGAAATGTTGGATTAATTTTATCATTTTTATATGTCCAGCTGAAAAAATTCGATTATCTTGTTTTCCATAAAAGACTTTGCAATCTTGGGTATTCATTTATCTAACAAATAATTTTTATTGTTACATTTCGAGTTAATAAAAATGCGCAAAACGAAGATTCATTTGCTCTAAATGACATCGCAAATAAATATAGCCGATTTGCGAAAATCTAACGAGAAAAAAGAACAGGGAACTCGGCAATCAAGATTCATTATCATTAAGTGTTGCAAAATTCACTTGGCGAATAGGTAGGAAAAGAGCTTTCTCTCTCTCTGCGGATTTCGCGCTTACGGCACAGTAGTCGGTCGTAATCTGCCCGTAAACGGTTTAAGTACGCTAATTCCCGGTACCTTGAGAAAACATCTTCCCGACGAACGGTCTTAGAAACGCTCGTTAGGCTTGCCTTGTAAGCCCCGTGATTGGTACCCATGCCGTTTTATAGGGAATACCACGGCGAGCTGGAACTTCTATACACGGCGTGCGCTAATATCTGATTCAGCGAAAACAATTAGAAAAATTCATACGAACTCGTGTCCTAAGTGGTCTTATCTGTGAGACATAAAATTTATACACGTATGTTTCTAGAAACCGAGGCTGGTGTCATTTTTTTAATATCTCTGCATAATTAATCTGAGTTCATCGTAATTTTATAATTTTATAATTCGGTTGTTCTTAAAATATGATAATGATATGTATTCAATATTTGATCAATATACTATAACGCTAACTGCGAGATATCTAAGACTTGCTTATTTCTTCACCTATTTAAGTCCCAGATATCATCCCTAATGTAAAATGTAGAGCCATCTGGAGTATTATAATTACCAGCGGAATATATGACTACTAGGAATTAAACTGGTTACGAAGAAATCGGCCGATAGTCAATCAAATAGTTACCTTATAAATTACGCAAGCTTATATTTCCAATATAAAAATATTGAGTTGTAGTTTAATTTATTTGTCGATTCCCGAAAATCTTGGACTACTATCATAAAGGATGTTAGTGTTTTGAAAGAGTAATTGATCGATAACTATACCTAATAAATCTTGAGCATGTTCAGTAAATACGTTTGCACTTTGTACGAACGTCTTGATAATTATTTTTATGGCGTTGAAATATTGCCAGATGGAACAGGCCGACTACGTCGTGAGAATCGAAAGTCGCCAACAGGTTGAAAACGGATAAACCTCGCGGAACGAGGTGAGCCGAACACGCGTCTAATACCGATTACCCCTTTTACCACCGCGGAACGTCTTCCGTTTCGACGTGGCAACAAATAGACCCGATGCGATATCGGGGAGCGTGTTTCTCACGGGCGAACGCGCATTTGCTCGCGTGAATTTAATCGGATCGTTGGAAGCGCCACGCCGCGCCGCGCCACGGCACGCCACGCTCCGTGCATCGGGTCGATCTGGCCCGGATGCTACGTATCAATCGATTCGCCGTGAACACCGATCAAAACCGGTAATGAAATTGCACAATTGAATGGTAGGTAAAGGATTCCGTTGTGTACGGTAATTTTCGTGGCTTGTTACGCTCCATTCTAGATAGATTGATTGCTTAACGCACCCAGCTACAGTATAATTCCCCTCATCTTTTAACACTTGCGCTATTCGCATAATTATTGTTTCAACCAATTCCTCCCAACACAATTTTTAAGAGAATTCTAACTACTCAAACGTCGTTGCACTTATTTATTACTAGCAACTAATGTACGCAAGTACGTCATTCAAGCTTGAAAGACAAAAAACTAGTCAAATAAATGAATAAAGATTAATATCATTGATTATACAAGTGCATATTAGACTATGAATTAATTTTAATAAGTGTAATTAATATTGTCGAATCTGCATTAAAATAAAATGTAATCATAATTTGTACGATGCCTTTTCTAATTATTCACATTTTTTAGGTATTTAAAAACAACTGTGCTTACCCAAATACCCGAGTCGAAATTCGCAGACTGAAAAAGAGCTGAAAGAACTGTAAAAGAATTGGAAAAGTATTGCAAGCACTGTCTCTTAATTGAAAGAGAACTGACTGCACTGAATATCCCCACTACTGAATTTTTAGAAGATTTTTAATAGAACTGACAGCACTGAATATTTTTAGAAGATTTGTAAAAGAACTGACAGCATTGAATATCCCCACCACTCAATATACGGACTAATATATATAATTATGTAATACATGTATATATAAATATAAGGGATGAGTTAGATTTATTAATAGAAACTTTATAGAACATTAATAGAAATGTAAAGATAGTTGCACATATATTTATTTGAGAGAGATATTTCCTTTTATTATTTTTTATAACAAAAATTTTTTAGAATTCTCACAGTAATAAATAATATGAATTTTTATTCTAATTCCTTCTTATTAATTGGGATTGATAAATACGAATGATCATCGATTTGCATATAAAAGCAAGGTGTTTCGATGGATCTAATACTAATTGCTATAATATTCGTACCTTCAAGGCATTTGTATATAAAACCTGCCGTACTATATTCGTAATATTTACCGTTAACTAAAAATTCATTTTCACAAATAATTTCTCGAATTATCGCCACATGTAAATATTCACAATTACAATTATTATGTGTACATTGATTATTCAATAATCTTAAATAATCTTCTACTATTCCATATTTCATATGGTTGCTAACATCGTCATAATATTGTATTACAAATGACGATGTCTGTAAAAGTTTTTCTATATTAATATTAATATATTAATCTATATTAATGTATAGAAATTTCAAATAAAAAATATAACATATGTTTCTGAATTTATGTTACATATTATACTATAGATTCCCCCTCCCTTTAGAAAACATAGCACTGAAAAAGCATTGCTAGAAATGAAAAACCGTTGTACTGAAAAAGAATTGACACCTCTGAATTCGTACTTATGTAGTGCTTTCAATCCTTTTTCAGTTGTTTCGAAATACGTGTGTTAGGTATATACGTATATAAGCACACATAGACAGTATTCAGTTCTTTTAGTTCTTCTTCAGTCCACGAATTTCGACTCGGGTAATTGCACAATTTCATATTACTTACGAAAAACGATACTAACGCATACTTTAATGACACGCTCGCTAGTCATCACATAGTAATTTCGGTAGTACGTAACAAAGAGTTAACAGTGTCAGTTGAATTACATATGTTAATTTACTTAAAGAACATTTTAATCTCATTGCTCAAACAGTTGCATGCGTATGCAATGCTTGTGTATGTATGCCGCGTGTTTCACGGGAAGATACCGAGCCGGAGGAGCAGAATAAACAGCTATCGGAACATTGGATAAATAAATAAACACCGCCTTCGGGTACACACGCCAACAAAAAAGATAGACAAGTTTTCCAATTAACGGATCTCCATTAAACTATGAATACATTTTTTCCAGCTGTACAGTTTTGGAACCCGGCCGTACTAATTAATGAATACGTTCATCGTCTGAGAATGAAATTGTATAACGCGAAGAGTAAATACAAACCAGACAGAATTACCATTCACTATTATTCGACCAATTATGAACGCAACACTTACAGGCGACTCGAATCGACTTTCGTACATCGATCTACGTCTCGAGTCCAATCGGTGTAATCGTGTCGAATCGAATGTTTGCATTTAAATTTCAAGGCTACAAAAAACAATGAAAGATTTTAACGTTCGAGAGGTTTCGGCATTCGTATAATTTATATCAAAATCGAGAGTTAGATCTTTGTATCTTATAATTACAACGAAAGCAGTCTCATAATTGTATTTGCTGGAAACATCTGAGAAAGACGTGTAATCTGGTGTTCTTTTAACAGGCAATATTGCGCCCCCAGATCGAGGTATAGGCGATCGAAAACCTAAGTAGTCCGCAAAGCGGCTGCGAAATTTTCTCCAAAAACTGATCGCTGGACTGGGGCGGTCAGCGAATAATTTTACAGCAGGTACAAACAGTCGCGCGTTGCCAGAGAATCGAAACTAATCCGTGCGCACGACTTTATCATCGGTACGAGTTGGTCTCTAAAAACCCAGTCGAAAAACCACACGTTATATCCCCGCGGTAATACCGGGTGGTAGAAATACCCGGGGAATTTCGTATCTCTCTCTTCTTTCTCCGTACTTTCTCACCTGCCTACACGGCAGAGTACACGCCGGTGCCGGTACCCTTAGCAGGGACCATTGTGTACACGCATCGTGTATTCACAGCTCCACGAGACAAAAGGGCCTACCTCCTTGCGTGGTTCAGGAACGACTGGCCCGGGTGAGAGATGAGATTACGAACTACGACTACGTGTAGGTAGTCGAACGTGGATTCTGAAACTCGTACGCCGATTGGTCCGGATCATATTTCGATTGGTCGGTCACCGTACTCTTCCCTCGGTTACTCCGCGCGGACTGAACGCCCGTCCTCGTCTCGCCCGCTGCGAACAGATTCCCGTTTCCATCTCGCTTACGCCGCGACCGCGTCGCTTCTCCGTCCGTTGTTCGCCGAGATATTTGAACGTCGTNGGTACAAACAGTCGCGCGTTGCCAGAGAATCGAAACTAATCCGTGCGCACGACTTTATCATCGGTACGAGTTGGTCTCTAAAAACCCAGTCGAAAAACCACACGTTATATCCCCGCGGTAATACCGGGTGGTAGAAATACCCGGGGAATTTCGTATCTCTCTCTTCTTTCTCCGTACTTTCTCACCTGCCTACACGGCAGAGTACACGCCGGTGCCGGTACCCTTAGCAGGGACCATTGTGTACACGCATCGTGTATTCACAGCTCCACGAGACAAAAGGGCCTACCTCCTTGCGTGGTTCAGGAACGACTGGCCCGGGTGAGAGATGAGATTACGAACTACGACTACGTGTAGGTAGTCGAACGTGGATTCTGAAACTCGTACGCCGATTGGTCCGGATCATATTTCGATTGGTCGGTCACCGTACTCTTCCCTCGGTTACTCCGCGCGGACTGAACGCCCGTCCTCGTCTCGCCCGCTGCGAACAGATTCCCGTTTCCATCTCGCTTACGCCGCGACCGCGTCGCTTCTCCGTCCGTTGTTCGCCGAGATATTTGAACGTCGTCGTCGCACCAGCGCAGCGACAGACGCGATAGCAACCACGGCCGGGCGGCGGCTGTTCTCGAGTCTCTCATTCTCCTTGCAGCAGTCTTTCCTTGCCTCACGGCCCTCTCCAATCCTTCTTTCTCTTTCGCCCTTCTCGCCCTCTCTTAGTCACCCGTCACTCCCTCCTTGTCCCACGAGAGAACAGTCTCTCGGCAGCAAAGCAGCGAGATCCCCCGAACGAGATATGAATTCACGTTCCTCCTTTTATATTCCACGCTCGCCTGCCCTCCATTTTGCTTGCTCGAGCCCCTTGTCTGCCTCGCCGATCTGCGACTACCGTATGTGTCGGCTGCACGGCTATCTCACGGGCTTCTCTCTCTCTCTCTCTCTCTCTATCTCTTTCTCGTCTCTCTTTTCTTTTTCCAGTCTTTCTCCGCCAATGATCTTCTCTTGGAGCTATACATACCACATGTATGATCGTCGTCCGTCGTCCGTTGTCTCCGTCATCGTCGTCTTCTTGGTCGTCGACGTCGCCGACGTCTTCAACCTCTCTCTTTGCCGTCGACGCGGCTTCGCGTTGCTCCGCGCCGCAGACGTATAGGAGTATATATATATACCCTTGCGTATCTATATGTATACGCTTGCTCGTCTGTTAACGCGTGCACGTGATAAGTCGCAGGCTCTATATGTATGTTGGTACAACGTGGTCAACTGGTCGCCGAGAAGGAGATATGGACCAACCTGTTTGTTTTGGAAGAAACGTAAAGGAACGCCTCCACCGGCGTGTGTAAGCAGCGAAGAGGAGGGCAGTTATTTCTTCCAACAGTCGCTCGTTTAAATACGCATATCTATTTACAATTCATTCCTGAGGTACTCACCGAGGGATGTGCGTTCGGGCACGTGAAATTTCGTAAAATCTTTCGCGGATAGAATACGCGTACTGTTTGCCAATGGACACGCACCCTAAGAGGAGACGAGGCAAACAAGAAGAAGAGAAGGAAGAGATATTAGCGGTGGGTTATCGCGTCCAAAAGGAGGCAGGGGAGAAACGAAGCGTTAAATATTAAAAACAATCCATCAATTAGCGTTAATGCCCCGGCATTAAGCGGGCCCGGTGGCTCTCCTCTCGCACCGCGGCACAGCGACACGTGTTCGTGTGCAGCTGTATTATATGTCACACGACCGCCTCCGCCCGCCTGTCTACGTACAGTCGGCCGTAAAACTCTAAATACACCTCACATAACTCGAATAAGAAGAAACATGTCTTACATTTGTTCTGTAGGTCTCGTGAAATTCCTTTGAATGTGCGAAACATTCTTAGACGACATAGAATTGTTTGATCCCATATGTTTGTATTTCCCATATTTTTGTTGGAATTTTGATTTGCTTGATCAAATTAAGGTAACATGAGTCAGAGACCGTAATGGCCAAGTTTCCAGACGCGTCGTTATGAGATAATGAAGGACCTCAACTTACGTGGAATCTTTATTTAAAACAGGCTCAAATAAGATACAGGACGAGAGAAGCGGAAGAAGGAACTTGGTACTGTTGACAGTTCCTCTCGAATATTCGCTTGAGGCAGAGGAAATAAAACTTACTTCGTCACGTGTTCTGTTCTTGTTCAGATCATTTTTCATGCAGGTAATAAAAATTATCCAATGATATTCTAGAAACCAAGAGGAGTATTCAACAATTTTGTATAAATTTTTTAAGTACAAAAACCTAAAAGTCTCTGTATGGACTCAAAGAAACCAGAGTGTAGATGACGTAAGTAAAAGTGAAGTTCCACGCGGAGTGTTAACCGAGATGACATCTGTTAAATATCCTAAATCTCTCTAGTTTAGTCTCATTTCAAAATCAATGTAGTTTGCCTGACAAATGAATGAATATTCTTGACATAATAAATTTGTCTTATTCCAAAAATATGTATTTGAATTCTGACAGACATTCGTTGACTTTCACGAGTGGCTGTATACCATACATACGCAATGACTACTGGTAGGTATCATTTCGGTTCGTTAGGCGCTGCCCGCTGTCGTATAGGCGTTACGCAGTGTACATACGTTGTGTGCAAGGTATACATATGTAAAGTGTACACACGTGCGGTTGAACTACGCCTCCGCCCTCCATCTCATCACGCTTGCGTGTATATGTATGTACACGTACGTGCATACAGTAAGAGCAAACGTGCGCGACCTACGTACGCGATACAAACTTACCTATCGAACCGATCAGATCTTACAATATCTGTCTAATATCGTTCAATTTTAGGGTCACATACATACAAACCAATAAAAACTTGATTATTATTACGTATTTCCCTTTCCTTGTTTTTGAAACGTGTTAATGAAGAAATATCAAGTGAATGTTAATTTGTGGCGTTGAACAATCTGAATAAATGTATGAATTTTTGCATATGATTTTGCACATTGTTTATTCTACACACCCTCTTAACCTTTCATTAAGGAGTTACGGATAAGTAAACATTTACGAGTGTTAAACAGAATTCGCGACAAGGAGACGTTAAGAAACTATTTTTCTAGACGTAAGAAATTTGTCTACGATCAGTCAGCTGCGAAATGGAAAGTCAAGAGGAAGAGTTGCGAGACGGGGCGTTTGGTGGGACACTTTGTGCCTGGAGCCGTGGCCAGTGCAACGACATGCATCGGCCGCAGCAAGGGCGACATTATCGCCGGTTGCACACACCGCGCGGTTGCGGATGGTGCGGTATGGTGGTTAGGGGCGGTTAGGGCAGTGCACCACAAGGGTGGTCAAACCGCAAACGAGACCACCGTCCTGGCTATCTGCTATCTGGATAACCACCACCGCCGCCGATGCCCTCCTCCTCCGCCTTTCGCCTCCTGCATACAACCAAAAGAGAGAGAGAAAGAGGGAGCAAGAGAGACATCGCAAGCGAGAGAAAGAGAGAAACGTACGCCGTTACTGTTGCACCATCGGAATCGTCGTCGAACCGATGATACCCGACAACGTTGCCCTCACTTATCTTGCTAATTTCAAATAGATCGATCATCGGCTCTTAAAATGGCGTTTAATGAGCTATCGCACCTGTACTTCGTCTTCCCTCTTGCTTATTTTCTTCTCGTTTTTTTATTATTGGTACCCGTGAGCATGCACAGTTTCTGTTGCAAATATTTTTTATTCCTGTTCGATGTTCTTAATTTTTGGCGAACCGAGGGACGGAGAACATCGAACAACTGATACGCGGAGCGTTAACGATCTCCTCTGGGTGGTATGGTAATTACTTTAATGCCGAACGAGTGTGAATTTCGAATCGAACGACTTTTTAAGTATCCGAGAGTATGTAGTAAAGAAGTTTTTAAGTTACGTTTAAGGTAGTTCTACACCAAAACGACTTAACGATTAGAAAAATCTGAAATTTAGCGTATGAGTAGATTTTAGGTAAATAATGACTCAGTTAAATTTTGGTGAACTTTTAGAGCTTAAGAAAAAAGTAATAAAGATTTCAATTCAAATCGTTTTTCGCAAATATCTAAGTTCCTATTGGTCGGACGACGTATATACATCAGATCGAAATTGTAGATCGATAAATTCTCTACAACAATCGTTCTTGACATTTTTTGCCTGCGAGCGACTGTTTTCAAAATAACACGCGGTAAAACTTTGGATAAACTGAAGTTTCCAAAAACATTACGTATGCGGCTTGCCTTCGAAAGCTTCAACTTTTGCCGCGTGTTAGTTTGAAAACAGTTGCTCGCAGGCAAAAAACGTCAAGAATAATTGTTGAAGAGAATTTATCAATCTATAATTTCGATCTGATGCATATTCGTCGTCAGACCAATAGAAACTTAGATATTTACAAAAAACGATTTAAATTAAAATCTTTCTAACTTTCTTATCAAGCACTAAAAGTTCACAAAAATTTAGCTGAGTCATTATTTAACTAAAACCTACTCATACGCTAAATTTCATATTTTTCTAATCGTTAAGTCGTTTTGCTATAGAACTACCTTAATCTACGCTCTTTTATTCCTTGTTAGAACACATTTTGACAATTGTTATTCACTCATCGGACAGCACTGTATCTCTTTTCGGTTGGACTAAGAAAATATGCTACTTACAGGCTTTTATGTTCATGGTCTGTAATTAATTACAGTATGCAATCGATGCACTAGTATTCTTGTATTCGAGCATTATTCATAATCCAGTCTTAGAAAATAAATTTAACTAGGTAGTTCTGAAAACGAACCACAGAAACCGAATTCGGAATCAGACTAAACTAAACCCTACAATATCTGCTTGAGTGCAGCAAAAAGCGCGGCATCGAATCTGATCGAGAACCGTTACACAATTCTCGCCTCGATAGATTACATAAATGAGACCCGCTTAAACGGCTCCGGCAAGAACAACTCGTTGCACGCGTGTCAGGCTAATCGAGAGATTAATCATCGATCCTCCATCGATCGTTTTGCATTCCATCCTCAAGACGCTGCAACAAGATCGAAGTTTGAAACGAGTTCTTGGTCCTCCTGTTGCTCCAAATCTCTCTCCTGAAATTACCATTTGCCGACGCCGATGCCGGGGAAGGGAATGCCTTCGAGAGACCGCGACGATATACATCGGATGTCGCAATTTTTCAATAGGCAGAAAAAACTGTGGCAACAGTCTGCTCTTTTGCGGCATAGTCGACGCTCTCGGACGTGCACATATAAGAAAGAGAGAAAGACAGGTGGAGAAGGAGGAACGGAATAAATTGAATAGCCCGAGAGAATACGTTCTTTCTTTTGTGGTAGGTGCGAGGATAAAAATCTCCGGTCGCCCGTGTGCAATTACCTTGACATGTAATTGCAGCGATTCACTCAGCTGTGTCGACCGGCCATTCTGTGCACGATAAATTTCTCCTCCGCCTTCCTTTCCGCTTGCACCCTTTCCTTCCATCACTCGTTTCGTTTACAGCCTGGCTACCGAGAAATTTAAACGTACCACGAACCACGGCTCATCGGGTAAAGGGGCGCTTGTATATTTATGTGGCGCACCAAGGAAGAGGAGCCAAGAAAAAGATAGAGAGTGGGCAAGCGTAAGAGAGAGAGAGAGAGAGAGAGAGAGAGAGAGAGAAGGAGCACAGTGACGTTTTATGTTTGTACACATGTTTAGGTTTACGATTCCGCGAGCCAGCTGCCGTTTTATCGCCGATCCGCGCCAATCGTCTCTCCGTCTTCTCCATGCTCGTGCACCTTGCGAGCTGATTAAATCGACTTTCTGTTTAACGCTAACCTTAATTCGTACCACCGAGCTCTAATTGACGCGGCCAAGGGATGCTCAGCTCGCTTCGGCAACACCGGAGATCGTTTCGTTTAAAATTTAGGGAGTTCCGGTTTCGCTCGCTCTGGGAGAGGGACATCACTGCGATTGGTTTTCACTAACGAAGGTCTTTTTGGAGATCGTGTGTCAGTAATAAGAACTACATAATTATTTCAATTCCGATGAAATTCAGTATAAAATCGATTTAAATGGAAATCTTCGCGTTTCAGAATAATTGAGATCTCGAGGGAACAATTAGATTCTTTAAACACGTATATGAACATTTGCATCAGTTGTGAGGTACATTAAGGATCGTTTGAAAAGAAGAATAAATTAAGCTGAGAAAATGAAGGCTGGATCAACGTTCAAAGGGAATTCGATCCCATTGCAGAGCGAATTCCAGAACGAAATAGCGTATGGGAAAAATATCAGCGAGACCTCGCGTGTGTTGCTCGTTAAACGATTCCATGGATATCGAAAACGTTAAAAGCGGAACTCGAAACACCGCGATGAATGCAGGGAAAACGCAGCGTTATAAACACGCGAGAATCGCAATACCGTTCGCACTCTCGTTGTTTCGACACGCATGCAAGCAGCTGCAATTTTTGTCGTTGCATTAACAACAGAGAAAAACAACCCGGCCACTAGGCTGGTCACCTCAGCTTTTCACGATTTTACACGTTCCCTCTGTCGGTGNAGACCTCGCGTGTGTTGCTCGTTAAACGATTCCATGGATATCGAAAACGTTAAAAGCGGAACTCGAAACACCGCGATGAATGCAGGGAAAACGCAGCGTTATAAACACGCGAGAATCGCAATACCGTTCGCACTCTCGTTGTTTCGACACGCATGCAAGCAGCTGCAATTTTTGTCGTTGCATTAACAACAGAGAAAAACAACCCGGCCACTAGGCTGGTCACCTCAGCTTTTCACGATTTTACACGTTCCCTCTGTCGGTGGGTACAAGTACACATACATATGTACACATACCTCAAACGATTTTGGGTCGGTTGTAGCGTTATGTGCAACTGAAACTGATCCAAAATCATTTGAGGTGTGTGTACATAGGATGACGTACTACGCACTACGCATTTCATGGTCAATATTTGATTTCTGTAATCAAAAATNGGGTACAAGTACACATACATATGTACACATACCTCAAACGATTTTGGGTCAGTTGTAGCGTTATGTGCAACTGCAACTGATCCAAAATCATTTGAGGTGTGTGTACATAGGATGACGTACTACGCACTACGCATTTCATGGTCAATATTTGATTTCTGTAGTCAAAAATCGAGAGATTATTTGGAAAGTTTTGAATTAATGTTGCTAGAAACACTACAGTCACTCCCATAAATATTCGTACACATTTCGAAACGGTATACAACTTTTAGTAATAGATCAAAGAACTTTATCTTCTGTGGAATTTTAGAGAGNTATTGATCGATTTTGATGAAACTTTGTACATGCATATAACTTACTTAGATCTGCAAACGAGACACTTCCAATTTTTATTACAGACCCTAATAAAAAAGTTAAAAACCATGTCCTTTACTATTTTCCTCGCGATTTCAATGAATACCAAGTTTTTTTAATTTTTTGTTAGACATTCTATAGTAAATTAAGCTCTCTAAAATTCCACAGAAGATAAAGTTCTTTAATCTAATACTAAAAATTGTATACCGTTTCGAAATGTGTACGAATATTTATGGGAGTGACTGTAGTTGCATTCGTCTACGTTCGTACGCCCAGCACTCACTCATTTTTATACAAAATTGAACATAAACTGTCAGCCAATCGAAAGGTCGAGGTTCGATGAAAATAGTTTGACAAATGGTATCGGTTCCTTTCTGATCGTAGTTTTAAACAAGTGATTCGATAGACAAAAAGAAGAGAATGTTGTCTTCGCTGATCGCTTTGCAGAGATCGATTCTCTTTCCTTTCCTTTCCTTTTTATTCTCCCTGTCGGTCGAGTTATCGAGTTCGAGTGGAATCTTCGGTTGATCTCTAATGCATGCAAATCGCTGCGCATCATCCGGAAGATCAAGCTTTCTCCGACGCGATGGCGCGCAAGATTACATATCACTTCGCCTCTTCGCGTGGTATTTTCCGAAAAACGATTTCCCTTCCCGATCGATTCGTAGAACTCGATAACGGAGGAAGGTAAAAGTCAGACGGAAGAAATCAAACGGAAATTTCCGATCGAACGTAATCATTCTTCTCAGAAAGAGAAGGTATTCCTAGCTCTCAGACGTGTTTCCCTTATAATGATTCCTAATGTGAATTAGTGGAAAATATAATTCTTGGTATATGTTAGGTAATCGGCGTCTTACGGCGCGACCTGTAAAACTACTTGGTTACATCCCAAAAATTGCAATTTATACGGCGTTATAAAATTACGTTTTTGAATCGACTGTAAAATAATAAATAAGTAATTTTTCTTTCCTAAACAGTATATGTTCTAAAAAATAATTTCCGTTATTACTCGACTCGCGAAATTCGACAAATCCGAGGAATAAAAAGTCGGAAACCGGACATCAGATCGAAGTCGGGAGTAAGCATGCGTTACAGTATCGAATGTGTGGAGCATAGAAGGACACGGTTCTGAATCTTCGACTCTATGATGAAATCCACTCTGCTCTCGAGACACGTGTCTTGGTTCCACCGCTCCAGAGAACAGCAATTTTCCTGCACAACTCACGCGCGTTCATATTCCCGCTGCGAGATGCACTCCATCGTGTTTGCAGATATCACGGCCCATTCGAGGAATATTGTGTCCCGTTCGGCGTGATGAGAAACGAGGAACAACAACGTCTAACAATCTCTCTATTTCAGAAAGAGAGAGAGAGAGAGAGAGAGAGAAAAGGAGAAGAGAATGTAGGCGAATAACGATATAGGAATTACGCGCAGGAAGCGAAAGCATATGCTAAGTAACGAGAGTAAGATGAACAAAGATCGCTAACTATAAATAGAGACAAAGCGAGAGAGAAGGACAAAAGCAGAATACTAGGAACAGGAGTGCTACATGGACACAGTTCGTTAGGGGGTGAGCGGAGGAAGATAGAGAGCGATACTACCGAATGGCACGAAATGGTGCCAGAACAAGGAAAGCGCAACGAGGTTGGCCGTGAGAAAGAGACAGAGAGCGAGAGAAAGAGAGATGTATATACACGGTTTATTAGTGTCCAATTGTAACGACAGAGGTGTGGGGATACACGAAAGCGAGCGCGTGAACTTGCTCATTTGCGTAACTGTTAATTCGCCGCGTTTGTGTGAGCGAGCACCGTGCCGCGGCACGTAGATACTAGAGCCAGCCAACCTCGCCGCCGACGCGACGCAACGCGACGCACAGACAGAAAATTAGCGCTTTGAGTGTGGCTGACTCTGACCGCCCGCTAACTACCTACCCTCGTGTTCGCTCGATGTTCATCAACGCGTACACTCATGCTCATAAGTCTTAGAACCCTTTTAATTCAAGCCCTGCGCGACCGCAAACGGTGTTATCTATTTATGTACGTACGACAGGAGTACGTGTGTATGTACGTATCTCGCTATATACATTTGTATATGTGTGTATGTTCTATTATCTTATAGACGACATATTTGCAATATAATAAATAGCTAGGGTTTATCCAGAATAATTTCTGCTTATGAAATTTTTCAGTAATAGAAAAAAATGATAAATCTCTACTTACATTTTTACTTATAATTAAACGTAACAAGAAATTACGACTGACTGATAACTTGGAGAGAATCTCTTGAAATATATTCATTACCGAATTTGAAGCCTTGTTCTTTGACAAGAAGGTAAGCACACTTTTCACGTGAATGAAAAAGTAATTTTGTTTTAATTTCGTGTCAGAAAGATTCATTTTTGCTGCGAAATCCAAAGTAATCTCTTGGTGACACCTCTCTCGTTTCCCATTTTTTTTTACACTTCCTAAAATGAATGTTCCCGATAAAACAACGTTATT
>SMSR01013277.1:27631-42931 GCA_019453355.1 Ceratina japonica | reverse complement strand
CAAGGTACGACTGGGAGCAATCTTGGAAAATAATTTAAATAGCGAAGATTATATAGTAGAAACTCCGATATAAGTTGGACACATTGTGCGATCATTAGATCGACGATTTCTATGTAGTTATACAAAATTTATGAAACTGCACCTGCTGTGTAGTCGAAAAATGCGTAACACAATTAATGTACACTACACAGTATGAAATTATACAACTGAAAAATTTGTACAAATGAATTACATTCTTTAAAAAAAGAGGATATGATTTTGCACAAAAATCCGCATTCAGTGACCGTACGTGCCATTTGGACTGAATATTCCATTATAAAATCGGTTTTATAAAAAGTCCATTAGATTTTGCCAGGTCTCAAGATGTACATATGTACTTAATAGAGGCAGCATGTGTCCGATCGAGCAGCTGTTTTCATTGTGACCCAAAAGAACAGGCATTAAAATGCCGTTTTATGTCGGTTTAAAAACGACCGCAATTTTCGTTCCTAATCCAGCGTCCAATTTTCCACTTCATCTCTCTCTTGCTCCCTGTGTATACTTGGTGCACGTGTATAGACGCGAGTCGCGAGAGCATAAACAGGTCAAAAAACAAGAGAAGAGGACTACTAGGCCTTCAGGGGCTAGACTTCGATGGCAACACGACAAGACTATCAATGTTACACACAAAACTAGCCTAAAATATGGATTTACTTTTCGTCCTTTATTTTCAGTCATCAGGCACCTCTTGAAACTTCAGAAACTTCAGAAAGAAGAAAGTCAAATCTGACGCGCTCTGGTTATTATTTAATCAAAATATGCTGATATTTAGTAATAGTATGAGTGTTATAATATGGACGAAAAATCATAGTTATAATGCTTTATTTATAAACGATTTTATACATATACAAGATAGATTATTTTGATTGAAATAATGAGCAAACCGTGCCAGATTTGACCAGCTGTACATACGTACAGAAAATTCCTCAAATCCAGAAGGTACACGATAAATAAATGAAATAATAAATGGAATAATCCATGTGGTATAAAAATTGGTATCGGCAGTCACTGGGAAATGCTGGACAACGCGAACAGAAAACAGAAATATGTAGGGCAATCAGGACGCCGTGTCAGTCGACTAACAACGATGACACTCCAGGTGGTTAACTCGTACGGTTGATCGCGTAGGAGGAAGCGATCATCTCCATCGAGATGCATTCTCCGGCGAAGGTCCGTTCGATCGAGAAACTGGAAATGCAACGGCGCGGCGTCGAATATTCGGGAGTGGAGGCGAGCGTCGCAATGTAGATCTCCGCGTCGGAAATCGGTTTGATTCGTACCCTCTTGTCAGACAATTAACCCAATTCGAACCGAACCCGACTGCCACGCTCCTATAAACGGCCGAGCTCCTTCGCGTTATTCTCATAATTGCTCACTTCCATCGTTCCGTCGTGCGGATTATTTAATTAATACTTCCGGACGTTGTAAGATTTTTATGCAAAAATATGTTCACGTTAGAAAAATGCATTCTGAATCGACATTTCTTCTATCATATAACCGTTCTAATAGGCACTCATCTTTTTTCGATATGCCGAACGTACTTTATATTTACTGCCCATGCAGTTTTTCTATAAATCCATAAAATCTATCTGCTTATACAGGGTGGTCCGGAATTCGTAGTACAACCGGGCAGGGGATGATTCTACGTTAAAAAATAAGAAAATATTTTGGTATAACATTTTTTCATTCGGCAGTCCGATTTCGAGAAAATCGATTTTGAACTTTGAGAGATCTTAGTACGATTTAGTACAATTTGCTCGTGTATTTCCCTGATGATTGTGTCTCTGTCCGGATCAGTGTTTAAAAACATTGATGATTGTGTGGTTAATACATTACAAAGTGTTTTTGTTGATTACTTATTTTTTATTCTTTGTTATACTTTATATTTTTTACATTTAGTATCAAAATGCTGCAATACAAAACGTACTAAATCGTACTAAGATTTCTCAAAGTTCAAAATCGATTTTCTCGAAATCGGAGTGCCGAATGAAAAAATGTTATACCAAAATATTTTCTTATTTTTTAACGTAGAATCATCCCCTGCCCGGTTGTACTACGAATTCCGGACCACCCTGTATTTTATATTATATAAATGAGTCTACTTATGATTGGTAGAATATAGATTATTGTCCATTTGTGCAAAATAATTGTTAAAAAAGAAGAGTCACTTACAAGAAAGATGCGTAAGAAGTGATCAAATTGGCGAGAGCCAGTAGGACTCGCTGTTTCATGATGTCTCGGGGATGATCCTCCCTTACAACGTATCCTGATTCATTCATCAATTCGCCTGAAACGCCCAGCGTTTAGATACCAATCTGAAACAGAAATATTCATCGATTCGACTCGTTTAATAGATGTACTCAATATTCGATGCCAGCGTACATACATATACATAAAGTCAGTGTTAGCATTTTATGTAAAGTACTTCGTGTATTGCACTTGTAGTTCATATCTAAATACGTGTATATTATGTTGTATATAGACAATACAATATATAAAAATAAGTTAGTGGATTACGGAATTTAAGCATTTATACAAAAATGTATTTTTTATAAAAAAGAAAGTGTATGGAGAATTTAAGAACGTGTAGAAAATCAAAATGGAAATGCAAATTACAATTTTTACGAATGAAATTTGTATCAAAATTTCGTTTTACAAGTTGACATCATAAATCTTTTAATTTCGCAGGAGAATCCGCAGTCTATCAATTAGATGGTCAGCAGAAATGGGATACTTTAAAAACACGTTCGAGAGCGAAAAGAAGTGGAGATTTTTCAGCATTCGTGATTAAACTCTTTTCTCTCTCCACCCTCTCCCGGAGACCGATCATCAATCAGCGCGTCATTCATCCAGTCGTTAACGAACCTCCGTCGCGAGTCCTTCATATTCTATTTTTTATTGCTGGTACGCATCGTTTATCGTGCAATTAATTCAGAGTCATATTAAATTTTGTTTTCGCTCGTCAACGAACGAACATATGAATGACACATTCGAAGTTCCGCGCATTGACGTTCGCCTCGACTGAATATATTATACGTATGTGCGATATATATATAATAATACATATGCATGTACATACTACATACATATGCACGTTCGAAGGGATCGTTACGGACATTCCGTTCGAAACAACTGTACCGTAACGAAAAACGATTTCTCTATATCTACGCGATGCGAACAATCCCTTGCGAAGATTCTTCGAATGAATCTTGTAAGAATGTTTCGTCTTATTCGGTTTTAAAACAATCCAAAGTAATTTGCAATAAACATAGTAGTAGGCGACTTGAATTCTAAATAATTTGTCATTTATGAATATTCTAGAAATTAATAAAAATCAATTGGAATAAATCTATTAAAAGTAGTAAACACTGTATACATACATATATGAATATGTATTGCATATGCATACATATTTGTTTGCCTACTTATTAGAATTGAAATTTCTTACATTCATTACGTAATACCGTCTCGATTAATAATTATATAATCAGATGGAATATTCTTGAAATGTACGTACCAGTCTCACAAAAGTGTTTCCCGCATTATAATAAATTCTATAAGACGATAGTGATTGCCTGGAAGATTTGTCCATTCAATTTGCCGGTCGGGACCGTAAGAAGCTTCTAACACAGTTTAACCAGCATTAAGGATCCTCCTTGAAGCTCGGCGAAGCTGCGGATCGAACAATGATCCCGTATCCAGCCTCGACCGTGCATTTACGCCCGACACGGTGGAAATGGTTCAATTACGCGGTCGGTCGGCGATAATTAATACCATTCGGTAGCAGAGCCGGCGGAAACGAGGGACGCGCGTGTGTACCTGCGGGCGCAGCCGATTGACGGGCCATAGAAAGGAATCGAATTGGCGGGATCGATTTTCGTTCGCTTAGAAGGGTTGCGGCCGTCGTCGCGGCGCGTGCTACTTCGGAGGATCCTACGTAACGGCCGCTTTTCCTACGAGCGAACCAGCGCGGCTGGGAAAACGATCAGGCCGCAATTCCGGTAAACAAGCCTCGATAAACATGTCCCGTCACGCGGGCACAGAAGCGAAAGGCACTTCTAAGGGTGCGTTTGACTTGCAATTTGCCCAGCCGCAGCTGACGCTCGATAATCAGCTCGCTTTTCGTCGGAGAGGCCACCCTTTTTCGTTTTAACTATTTTCCAAAATTTTCGTCGCGGATTCTTATTTATACGCGGCTCCGAAACGCAAGGTATCTATTTAGTACTCGCGCTACTACGCGCACCGCTAAATAGACATGAACGTTGTAATTACAACAATTATTAATTGTTTAATCAGAATATGTCGATATTTAGTAATATGAACGTTATCGTGTGGACGAAAAATCGTAGTTACAATGCCTGAGTTATAGGCAATTTGTTTATTCAGAACAGACTGTTTTGATTGAAATAATGACCAGAGCGCATCAGGCTTGACTTTCCTCTTTCTGAAGAGATATCTGACGACCGAGAAACATTCTCACATGACGACGAAAATGTATTCTCGTAAACCCATATTCTGCAGTATTTCTACCTGTTTATCGATAAAACAAAGCAAAAATCGCATACTTCGTATAAAATAACTTTTTATGGGATGTCCTATTTGGCATGAGTCCAATCAGAAACGGATTAAGATTCCATTGTATCTGGTTTCATTTACAAAAATTAAGTTGACCTTCAAATCTCCTGCCATCGGCAAAGATGTAAGTAAATTATATAATTTATCTATAACTCTAGTAATGGTAGCAGTTATAATATTGGTGTCGAGTCTGAAAAATTTGACTCAGGAAGTAACGTTAGCCGAGCGTGTTCCACAATGAAGCGAGTTCCAGCTTGAAAGTTTGTTAAAATATATTTTGTACATCAAACATCCGCGGTAAAATATTCGCGGTAAACGGGTCGCTAATTCCAATCACAGTAACCAGCGACGAGAGTACACACGAGGAGACCCTCAGAGAGCTCAAGATGCGCCCACTTTAAAGGCTTGGCAACGTATTTCGCTCGAAAAAATGAAAATTATGTTGTGCAGCCGCGTTTCAAACCCAGAAATACCTGTCCGTCTACCGCGGCTCGTTACAGTTTCACAGGCGCGTCGCGTTATTATTACGAATCGCGTTCATCATCCCCTAATCAGACGGAAACGATATATTTATTTAAATAGTTGATTTTATATACGTAGATTGTAGTTTGTAGAATAAATACGTAATTCTTGTATTGATTCGAAGAGCAAGTTGAATTAAGTGCGTAACGCATTCTGATAAGTTCAAACGCAATGAATTAGTATTGAAATTGGCTTCGCGGTGGAAGATCGAGATTAAAAAAATGACAGCACACGTGCCAAGCAACGCGTCGCATTAGATATGTCAATTCGCCGTCGATTTCTCTAAAAGTAAAAATGTTTTAATTAAATTTGTGGTTTGGAGAACGTTACTATGTAAGTAGGCGATTTTGCTTACGTCGCCAACCGGATATCCGTTGACCAGTGATGAGGCCACGTTGGATACTTGCGGCATTTTAAATTCTCACGGGGTAAATCGTGATTAGCATCGCATTCCTGCTGATCTTTATTAAAGCTCTTATTTTTTGCAATTTATTATTAGGGGAGTCTTTCTGTATGTACAGGTTGCGCGAAGTTTCCGGGAGCGATGATGGTGCACTCATCGAGTCCGCGATTAATGAATCGGGTCCTCGACGCAGTGGCACATCTCTGCGATGGGAAAGGGTCCAGGGCTCGGGAAGTTATCGACTTCCTCCGACAAACTTCCAAGAGTCCGCCGAGGAACTTGACGATGCAGGTGACATAATGGTGCATCCAATCTAGTTTCGTACGATTCAAATCCCGACCATAGAAATCGTTCACGAAAAAGTAGGATAGATCCACCGTTTACGGTCGCTTCAACATTTCCTTTGCATTTAGTAACGTACCAAATACAATAATTGCAAAAATTATTACAGGACTCTCTACATGCAATTGTATTAATTTAGCATAAGATCCTTCTATACCACTTCTGGCCACGAACGTGACATTTTTGGCCATTCGTCTTTCCTTTTCTTTATACATATTAATGATCACGTGAATCCACATATCCTCTATTGATTCTAATTGAACAATTACATTTTCATTTCTTATAAAAGTCGCTGCTGATGTTATTATCTTTCAATATTTACTTTATTCTATTTCGCAATTGTTTGTCTTATAGTCGCGTATCTAATCGAGAATAGAAAGCAAGCGCGGTGCTAATTGTTTGTTAAATATTGACAAAGAAGGGTAGGCTTGATTCCAAATAAAAATCAGGCTACACGAGTTGATTTTTGTCATACGCAGTCGATGAGCGACGAAGTTTTCTTTTGATTTCGTCATCAACGTAACAGTTATCTTATTTGATTCTCTTTAGCAGTTTGTTTAAACAACAAGATCGGCAGTCAGATTATCACTTGAACGATCGAAACCTTTTTATGTTGAAATTCTCGAATTACGCATGCATCAGAAAATTAATTATTTCAAGTTAGTAGGAATTGAATACGTTGAAATATGTTAAAGTATTTTATTTTAAGTGCTTCCCAACACGCATACGAAATACGTGGCGAATGGCGACGCATGGAAAGCAATAAAGTTAGAGGGAGGACGTGTTACATTTTCTATGTATCTGAAGTGAGTTCGGGATTCAGTGAACTATTTGTATGCAGAAATAGAAATAAAAACTACGTTAACACCAGATTTACGGAACCCATACATTTGACCGGTTTTCGATTTCACGCTTAAAAATTCTGAACATGCAAACATTATTCTTTAGACATTACACGTTGGTTTTTAACAATATAGTCCAGGAAATATATATTTTGACTCGTTTTCTCTGGAACACCTATATGTATATGATTGTTTCTGGGCGTCGTTANGCAGTGGCACATCTCTGCGATGGGAAAGGGTCCAGGGCTCGGGAAGTTATCGACTTCCTCCGACAAACTTCCAAGAGTCCGCCGAGGAACTTGACGATGCAGGTGACATAATGGTGCATCCAATCTAGTTTCGTACGATTCAGATCCCGACCATAGAAATCGTTCACGAAAAAGTAGGATAGATCCACCGTTTGCGGTCGCTTCAACATTTCCTTTGCATTTAGTAACGTACCAAATACAATAATTGCAAAAATTATTACAGGACTCTCTACATGCAATTGTATTAATTTAGCGTAAGATCCTTCTATACCACTTCTGGCCACGAACGTGACATTTTTGGCCATTCGTCTTTCCTTTTTTTATACATATTAATGACCACGTGAATCCACATATCCTCTATTGATTCTAATTGAACAATTACATTTTCATTTCTTATAAAAGTCGCTGCTGATGTTATTATCTTTCAATATTTACTTTATTCTATTTCGCAATTGTTTGTCTTATAGTCGCGTATCTAATCGAGAATAGAAAGCAAGCGCGGTGCTAATTGTTTGTTAAATATTGACAAAGAAGGGTAGGCTTGATTCCAAATAAAAATCAGGCTACACGAGTTGATTTTTGTCATACGCAGTCGATGAGCGACGAAGTTTTCTTTTGATTTCGTCATCAACGTAACAGTTATCTTATTTGATTCTCTTTAGCAGTTTGTTTAAACAACAAGATCGGCAGTCAGATTATCACTTGAACGATCGAAACCTTTTTATGTTGAAATTCTCGAATTACGCATGCATCAGAAAATTAATTATTTCAAGTTAGTAGGAATTGAATACGTTGAAATATGTTAAAGTATTTTATTTTAAGTGCTTCCCAGCACGCATACGAAATACGTGGCGAATGGCGACGCATGGAAAGCAGTAAAGTTAGAGGGAGGACGTGTTACATTTTCTATGTATCTGTGAAGTGAGTTCGGGATTCAGTGAACTATTTGTATGTAGAAATAGAAATAAAAACTGTGTTAACACCAGATTTACGGAACCCATACATTTGACCGGTTTTCGATTTCACGCTTAAAAATTCTGAACATGGAAACATTATTCTTTAGACATTACACGTTGGTTTTTAACAATATAGTCCAGGAAATATATATTTTGACTCGTTTTCTCTGGAACACCTATATGTATGTATTTGATTGTTTCTGGGCGTCGTTAAGGTATCTCTCAGAACGTGAGGTAAAAAAGGGTTACTATAGAAGGGAATGGATGCTACCAGTAAGATTTCGCTAATTTATACGATGACGTCGGAGATGGTTGGCAAACAATTCGCGGCACTCTAGGAATCCCTTCGAATGTCTTTGACGGTCCAACAAACACTCCCGCCTCCGCCGGGAAGCGAACTGCTTACACACTCGGGGCATTTTCATTAAAATTTTTTCAACTTTAAGAGATTGCAAATTCAATCAGGACGCGTCTGTTTGTAACCGTCGTCCCGTGATCGGATGACTCGACTAGGAAAATTGACGCGGAAAATTTAACCAGAATACTACTAGGGGTAAAATCGAATTCGAGCAGCACTTAGCTTCTACTGTTATAAATTGTATCATCATGCACGAAATCACTTTCCGCTACCCTTTTCTCTATAGGAAATTGTCCTACAGCAGGCTTTGCATTTTATATAAGATGAATTAATAAATGAAAATTATTATACGAAATAATTCATTACTGTCTCAGATTTTATATCTCATGATTTTATATGAATTTTATTCGTTTCTTTCCATTTAAAAATGTTAACTCAGTTAATTCGTGTATATTTAAAAATTTAAGCTATTACTCTTCGTTCACTCTGTGTTCACTAAAGATGAGTTATACTAGAGGATTAGTCGCATAAAATATGTGTATTACGAAATTCGTAGTAATTCGTAGAGGACGTTTGAATGCGCGGCGTCAGCCTCTTTTCTACGAATGATTTTGCAGGTTCACCGGGCGCTGAAGCACGCGGTGAATGCGGGATTGCTGCGGCACAGAAGTGGTCGTTACAAGGCGCTGTTCACGTTAAATCCGGCCCCGGCTAAACAGCCGGCGATCGAGGAAAAAAATGAAACATCGATCGACGCGGCGGGAATGTTCACCGGGAAGCAAACAGCTCCGAAACCGAACACCGACGACGACGACGTCGAATTCGTAGACGACGACGCGTGAGTCCTTCACTCTAATTCATTAACTTATTATTATTATTATTAATCAGCGTCGTATCACTATTGCGCTTCTTAGTCATGTATCATCGTTGCATCTGTACGTATACATGTAAAATATTATATATCATGATATATTTACTACTCACAATTAAATACAATGGTAATATGCCTTCCGTCTGTGCCTGCGCAAAGACCAGAGATATGGACTCGTGACGGGATACATATATTTATAAATATTCTTTTTTATTAACATTTAAGAATTATAACGTCTCAAATGAAATATACTTTGCGGACCAGCTTTTAAAGGAATCTCCACCGATTAAGGACGTAGAATGCAGCTATGGGTGACATATAATTTTTATACACCCTGTAGAATGATACAATACTTGTCCACTTATAATGAAACGGAATAGAAGGGATAACAGGATAGAAATTGGCACGTGTCTATCTGAAAACCTAAAAATCGAAGGGACGCTCGCGTCTTAAACGAGTTCCACCGGTGGCTCGTCATTTCTGTCTTAAACGGCGCATCTAATCTCGCCTGAACGCATCCGGAAACTTAGTACGAGCAGTTAGACTACGATCTAATTAATATCCATCCGGATAATACAGTTAGGCGAGTTCCCGTTCGGCTGAAACGACGTTAAGCGCAGACGTAGCGAACGTCGCGTCTCCCTTTAAGTAGCCATTAAATTGGCATGCTCGCTTGTCAGTTATACACCCGCGCCCTGAATAATAATAAATTTGTATTCTTGAGGAGGTGAGTCGAGAATTCTTGGCTCTTGTTAGGAAAGAGTATTGACGTACAGTTTACAAATGTTAACGTAATAGAGTTTATAACAAGCTGACAAGTTTAGTTTGACGACTGAAATAATTAAGTAATTTTGAGGAGAAGCGTTTGAAGCCGACGACATACTTGAGCCTTAATTATCGCGCATTCGAGTCGACGTTAAATCTGAATGTCTGGAATAATGGGACGTAAACGTTTAAGGGAGGATCACGGGAGGCATCGTCGTGAGAGAAAACGGAAACGTAGTCGAAGCCGTAACCGTCCGAGGAGACGCAAGAGGCGCAGCGGATCCAGGAAGAGCAGCAACACTTTCAAGCAAACCAGAAACAAGAATAAGAACAGGGAAAAGGGTGAAAGTTCGCGAACCGTGAAAGATAAGATCTCGAACAGCAGATTGGCGACGGGTATCGGTCATGCTTCGAGGTCGACCAAACGGAAAAGGAATAGTGCGAAGTTCATGGATGATCAGAGCTATTATAGCGATCCGTCGGAAAGCGACTATGAGAGTAGGAAAACTAAAGGCGAGTATCATTGCTCTGTATCATCGATGTATATCATCCCAGTAAGCAAGAAATCATTGCCACAAGGTTACTATAACGTTTTTCAATAACATGATAATATTATAAAGTATGTAGTTTTTAATGTTGCGTGCAACTTCATTATGAAGTAATATTATTAAGTAATATTTTAAAAATATTTATAAAACATTATGTCGTGACGTTTATATAATTTACATAAAATCAATATTTCAAAAGGTTGATCTAACGTTTCTTCTTTACTGGGATGGTTGTTTCATGTCTTCGTATCGTATCACTAATGTCTATCGTGATTGTGTCAAATCAGTTTTGTCGTCCTTTCCATTTAGTTTAATTGTTTTATTAGCCAGTAAGGGACTACATGTATGTTACAGTGAGAAGGAAAACGCCGGCTTATCAAGAATCGAAGCACGACGAAGGCGTAAAACCGAGCAAGAGGTCGATTTCGCGGTCTCGAAGCTCTCAAAGGCAACCGTTCCAGCAACTGCATTTGAAATACAGCTGCGACAACGTGACATCGGACAAGCAGAATGCAGACGACGACGCTAAGAACGACGGAACTCATCAGGACGAAGAGAAACGTCAAGAACCGAACGTCAGTGGCAGCGGTAGCTCGTTGTAACATTTTATTGTTTATTGTGAAATTTTATTGAAAATTTTTTTTCAACGCACATTTGTCGTCTTCGTGAAACATTATATGGCTTCGTTATGAAATATATGTCTGCGATTCGGTTGCACGCACGAGTTTCAGATACATTTATTAAGCTAATATAATATATTGGAAAATATTAATTTTTCTGTGCGAAACTGATATAATATTAAAAGGTGTATAGTCAATGTCCATAAACCTAATGTTAATATTAATAATATTTGATATGATACAATGAGTATTAATAATATTTAATTATATCCAATATTGATATAATATTTTTATTATATCAGCCTTTATTTCATACCATACTAGTATAAGCAATTGATATTTTATTCTATCAGTTTCTTACATCACATTTTCATGAATCTGGTCTAACATTTTTCTCACATAACATAAAAGAGAGGGTCTTACTGTCGACGGCGATGACACAATCGTGAAAATCATTTGTTAGGTGGATTTTTCTAACTCCGTTAGAAGGCTTGCAGCAGAAACATTTTTCAACGTCGTAGTCGCGTGGCTAAAGCTTTCCGCTGTTTATCGGTTTAGCCAATGGCAATGTCTCCCCGCCGAAGTTCCCCTCGATACGAGAGTACAGTTTCAATCACACCTTTTTATCTCTTTGGTACGTATGTATATCTTGTTAAGTCCTAGGGGCATTCTTGAGTCGTCCATCCTGATGAGATTTTTTTCAAAACCGTTTCTACGCTGAGCATGTACCTCGTACCTGCTACCTACGTCTCCCCTCTTTTTTATCACATTCGTGATATTCTGCTGATAAAAATGACAGCAAACATGATAGAATTTCGATTACGTTTAGTCATACGTAAATGGAAAATGTCAATAATTCATTCGTACGTTTTCAATTGTATGAAATGTAATATTGTTAGGTTCGAATATATTTTAATAAAATAATTCAAAAATAATAAATACGATTCTGACTCGAAATTTTAACGNATAATTCATTCGTACGTTTTCAATTGTATGAAATGTAATATTGTTAGGTTTGAATATATTTTAATAGAATAATTCAAAAATAATAAATACGATTCTGACTCGAAATTTTAACGCTCCTACGTGTTACACGTTTATGCCATAAACTCATAAGCTTCAGTCGATTCGTTACAATCGTACCGAGAACTGTTTTGAACCGAATGATTATAAATGGCGAGGGTAATCGTTATGTGATAATCTCGGAATTTATTCGGGGCACTGGATTCCGTAAACAAGAAAAAGAGAAAGAGGAAAGTGGGACGGGAGGAATCGTTGCAACCGACAAGCAGCCGTGGACCGTTTACTGGTTACACGGGGCGAGGCGGGGGGTAGAAAAGAACGAGGAAGANAATGGCGAGGGTAATCGTTATGTGATAATCTCGGAATTTATTCGGGGCACCGGATTCCGTAAACAAGAAAAAGAGAAAGAGGAAAGTGGGACGGGAGGAATCGTTGCAACCGACAAGCAGCCGTGGACCGTTTACTGGTTATACGGGGCGAGGCGGGGGGTAGAAAAGAACGAGGAAGAACAGGGAATTCGGCCGACCCCCGTGGCCCTCCTTCCTATTTGTCGATCAACAACAATCTCATCATTTTTTGCTGCCTCTCTATTTCACGGCTACGAGCTTCCTCCGAACGAGCTTTTTACGTTTGCCCCGATTCCCCTCGTCTGGTTTTTGTCCTCCCCCCTTCCTACCTCCGCGTCCGCCGATCTACCTTTTTCCGTCGGTCCACCTCACCGAACGGGTGAGTCGATTAAATTTTTCCAGGAAACCGTCGGTACACTCACTAATTAAAATGTTCTTCCCGACAAATATTTTTCTTCTTTTTAAGAGCTTCCTAAAAATGCTCGATGCCATATAATTTTCATTTCCTAATTAAAATTCAAATATAATCCCCATGTTTTATTGAATCAAGCGTTCGATCGTTCCTTTAATAAAAGGCAACAATTAACCGAGGCTTAGAGGAAATTCTTCGTACAAATTCTCTAACACATAAATGAGATTTGTCTCCCTTTCAGTAAATATATTTTTCACGCGTCATAAATCTGATTGCGTTTGGTATATCGTCAATTGTCGCGTGACATTTTGTGGCACGTCTTGTGCGTACTATATTTTAACACGCACTGTAAAATTTTAATAGGCACGAGTAAGAATTACGAGTTTTTTTAGAATCAATAAATCCACTATACGTATGTATACATATTTTTATTTCCCATCAACGGTCACGTCGCCGCTGTTTGGTCACGTTCGGGTCAGGTCAGGGAAGGGCCGGAGACTTCAAAATGCGCCATTTTTATTCACTGTAAAAAAATATATATTCTAGTAAATAGCTGCAATATTTTATTCCATAATGGCCCTACATCGCCTATCTTTTGGAAAATAAATAAGTTCGACTCCCATAGGGGACTTTAAACGCGCCAACATTTACGAAGCCACCTGTATATTTACGATATCGTCGCTATCGCAGAAATTGAATTTATCGTCGCTGTTAAACTGTTATCACGCGTCGTATTAGTATCAAAACTACTAGTTTAGTTTTCGTTCATCATGCCTTCGTTGCGAACCATCGACCGCACAAAAGACCGTTTACTAACTTTGGAGGGATTAATAGATTCCTTTCAGACCGAGACAAAGCCAATATCCTTGTCGAGCACTATGAAAATGTTCATAATGACGCAGTTAATTTAGACTCCGTAGAAGCATTGAAACAAAATGCCAAAAAATAAAGATATTGTTAAATATGCGAACATTGCCAAGGAAGTTATTCATTTATTTCTCTTAGTTACTTTAGTTATAATAAAATCTCATTAATTGTTTATTTGTTTAAATTATTCTGAGAACGGATTAATCATTTTTACATTATTTCTTATGGTGAAAGTTTGATTTGTATACGTCCTATTCGGTATAAGACCAAGCATCAGGATTAATACCGAGGTTCCTCTATAACAGTATTTTGTTTTCAACATTTACTATATTATTTTGTTGCACTTCTTTCCCTATACTTGACCCGTTTCTTTGTGTTTACTTTCCATCGTCCACGGTTCATTCGAGCGTCCGTTCAGCGAGCCCTTTCAACGGCTCGATCGCTGTCAATGGTTGAATAACAGCAACAATCTGATTTCCGCGGGAACGGAAAGAAGACGCGCGTTTATTCCCGGGGTTGATTAGAAAGTTTTCATCATAAAAGTTGCGGGCCGCGCTCGGGAGGATCTTTTCTTTACCCGGGAAGAATTGGGTCGGAGGGCATTCCATTTATCCCTTTGGCAATCATATTTAAAACCTGCTTTCGCACTCGCAACAACCTGTCGGGCTCGAATCGAGCTTCCATCGGCTGCCTCAAGTTCAATTAAATACCGTCGAAGAACGCGAACGAGGGAAATTTTATTCGACGGAGAATTCGATTCGAGTAAATAGTCAAATGCGATTAACTAGGTTTATATAAATAAAACGAAGCAATTTATTTTTTAAATTTATTTAATTATACTCTTTATGAATAGAAAGGAGAAATTGTTAAAGAATCAAGAGTAGCTCGAGTAATAACGAATTCAAAAACAGGTTTATCCCCGTTTTTATTTACTAATTATTTAGGGAATAAATTAAGCCTCGTCGAGGATCGTCGAACGATTTTCCGGAACTAGTTAAGACTCTACGATGTTTGTGATCCCGCAAAGAGAGTCGGGTATAATTAACCCAGATTCGGTTAAATAATTTGTACGAACACTCGCGACGAAGTGGCAGAAATTTCTTTGAGACCGGCAGCGTCGAACGCGACGAGACAAGAGCCGAAGATCGAAGATGTACTATGACTACGCGCTTTGAAGCCGGTTTACTTGGTTTCGAGTGACTTAAGGCCAAGTAACTTGACTAATGAGAACGAGCCTGAACGAATCGACGTAATTAACGTGGTAAAATTCAGCGACGCAAATTGTATAACGCGAAAGTGTCAGCGGAGGAAAATGGTGCGCGGGTGTTGAGTGACCGAGAAATTAAAACCGAGAAGGTGAAACGAGTGGCCGTCGGGGAAGGAATTGTGTATTAAGTCGGTTTTAAATTTGGCTCGAACTCGTTGCGTCGGCGGACGCAAAATAAAAAAGAAATGTCATTATGTCAAGAAAAAGGGTGCTCAAGTAAGTCGCAATGTAGGAGTCAGGCTCGTCTTTTGATGAGAGGCTCGCAATTCGAAAAGATATAATAAGTAGCGACTTT
>SMSR01013277.1:0-18971 GCA_019453355.1 Ceratina japonica | reverse complement strand
AAGAGTAAAGTACCATTTCTAGACTTGTTCTGTGCGTTATATTTTTGTTCTGAGTTGTTCTATGCCCCCTTAACATTGTTCCAAGGTTTGGAGCCGATATCGAATGAAATACCTACAGAAAATGCAAAATTAGTGTTCCGGTCGCGATTTCGTTTTTTTACCATATCTTTTTAAATATTCGTTTGATTGAAATAATACTTTGGAACAATGTTCGGAACAACTAGAACAACCTGGAACACCAAAAAAAATCAAGTTTTTCGAAAAATGGGGTGCTGCGAAAAAAATCACATTTTTTTGGTTTCCCGCCCTAATTTTCAGTTTTTCGACTTGGAACTCTGGAACAATGTAGAACAACCATAGAACAACCTGGAACAACTTTTAAAATTTCAAAAATCGAAAAAAGGGGTGCTAACTTCAGTGAGGCGGCCAGGAGTCCTCTGTGGACTGACTCAGCGCGAATTCTCAAAGTCGCAATTCGCAATTCAGTTCTCCTATCGATATCGATATAATAATTACTACGGGCTATACAGACACTGTCTAAGAGCCTCCCCGTATGGGAAAACAGTTAAATAAATAAATAAACGTCTACATTACTTTTGCAAATAAGAACTGATGTAATGTAAAAACTGCATCCAAATATTTTAACAAATCTTTGACGACTTATGTATGGTGTACGTTGATACGTGTGGCCTGCGTTTCGAGAAGCTAGGCAAAAGGACACAATGCCTTTTCGCGTTCGGTGCTTCATCCTTCCGTCTTTCTTTACTGTCGAAAGGTTGCAGGAGCTATTTATTGCCAAAAAGAACGCGGGGAGGTAATAGTCTCTCGACCTGCAGTTTGTAACCCAGACCTATTATATCTACTTCAAGTGGCTCAGCTGCAACATTCCTCTTTCCAAGAAGCTATTCACGACTCAAAAATCTTCTTATACGTATCTGTAAGGAATATGTAAAAGTGTAGTCCGATAAATCCATATTTTTGGCTAATTTTTTAAGTAACATCGACATTCTGATTTATCACTTTGGTATACTCCATCAAAACCTAATTAAGATTGACCTGACACGTCACACATGTGCAAATAGTATAAGTATAATAAATACAATAAAAATAATAAATCTAAAATTAAGTAGTAAATAGTTTCAATTAATTAAGTATTAATTTATTTTATTTATTGTTATATCATTTTATGACGATTGTTCGTTTATTATAATTCATAACAAATTTATTATTATCTACGTTTAATTATAAGAATGATCTCTTTTTAAGGACCGGTCGTCATTTATACCGGTCACTGTAGGAATACGTATACAATAAATGTGAATAGGTTTAGTATTAAAAGTATAATAAAAACTACGATCTGAATCGAATCGGCTATGTGGGGATAGACCTTTAAACGGAGAAACTTCGAATGAAGAGGCGCTCGAAGAGGCGGCACTGTCAGCAATATTCAGGATCTTCTTTATCCCACCCACACCCTTTTTCCTGCAATCTCTCTCTCTCTCTCGCTCTCTGTTTCTGTCTTTCAACAGTAGCTCCGCTCTCTACAGTTTGACTTCGACCTCCAACGCAGCTCACCCTCCTCCTATCGCCTTACGTACCCGATAACCTATATTCCCTGCCTGCCGCGCAGCACTTCAAGGAAAGAATTCGATCCCCTTTGAGTTTCAACCCTTCCGCGCTGCCCTATGTTTAATACCGCATGCAATTCAGAAGACACCGTGCGTAGGTGTCCGTGGATTGATCGCCACACCGAATCCCAGCTCAATTAGCCGCGTCAGTTTTTTATGCCACTTATCTAATTGCAAGATCGAGAGAACAAGATCAAATAATTGTTTAAGAATGATTCGTACTTCATGTTTTTAATTAAAGGAAACGTAGATACGTATTTCCTGTATTCAATGGTAGAATTAAGAAAAAAAATGAAAGGAGAATTCCTGGGATTTAATCAGAAGAAGGTATTCTTTTCTCTGAACACTTTGTGATAAGAATGATTCTCTTTAGGCAATCGAACCGTTTCGACGGTAGCAGACGAGATGATTGAGAAGAAATTCCCTTTGAGAGGGAGACGAAGTGCGTTGGAAAATGAAAAGTGGAGATGAAAGAGATTAGAGGTCGAACGAAAAAAGCGATAATGGATGTATGAAAGTGTGAGGATAAATTGATATGAAACAAAGAAGATTAATGGAAGCCGAGGCAATAACATAAGTCACTAACCGAGTACATTGGTGTAAGGGATTTCCAAATTTAAGTATCATGAAGAAGAAATAGTAATAAGGGCGTCTTTGCTAAATGTAATAAAAAATCTAATAAAAAAAACTTTTTAAAAAACAATTTTGATGTTCGAGTCAAATCGACTCATTTCAGACAATATATACCTACGTCCGGTGACCTAGTGTATAAAAATTAGCCAATCTCAAGGTTACCCAGTTTGAGATTGAAATTTCTCATTACAAGAATCTGAACTTCTATTTATTCTACACGTCCATTCGGAGAAGCCTAATAAGAAATGTCGTCGATTCTTATTTCACGTGAAAAAACACCAACGAACTATAGTCCTTTCAGAAAACAAACCGGCTTTACATTATGAGCCCCTAAAAGCGCGGCAAAGCTCCTCTTCCTCCTCTCTTTGTACTCTTTTTTCGAGAAAACCAACCGCGTTCGCAACGCGTACACGCCAGACTCGCGAAAAAGCGGGGAAAAAAGCGGAGGAAGCGCGGGCAAGGTAAACGCGAGGTTGCTAGGCTGAAGCTCTTTACCTAAGAACTTTCGCGGAGTACTTTCGATGCTTTTCCACGGTCTCAAGTATATCCCAGGCGTTCTGTTCCCGGCTGTTTCTGGATCGAGCACTGATTAATTTCATTTCAAACGCGCGCTACCGCGCCACTTCATCCCGGGCTCCGACCGAATAAAAATAAAGCCCCTCGTGGAATCGACGCCGGGTCTGATTTTCTAATCGTCGAACGAAAAGCCCCTCTTTCGCTCGAAAACTAGAGACAGGATAATTAATCCGATAATTAGGCTTCTCAGACGTTCTCTTATACGTACGTAACGGGGTATATGTATGTATAACTGAAATCTTCCAATTTTATTTCATCGATTCAGATTTCTGTTAATTAAGAACTTAAATTTGATCTTTAGTTGAAATTTACTACAATAGCTCTTGTACCTATTAATATTTATTATAAATGCGCACAAATAAACGATCATGGTCCGGTTATTAGTTTATACTGTGGCCAACTGTGGCGAGTACCGTTTCCAAGGTTCCTGTTTGCGGACCTCGGTCTTTTTTTTTTTGTCTGCTGCTGGTTGGCTGTGACACNTTGATCTTTAGTTGAAATTTACTACAATAGCTCTTGTACCTATTAATATTCATTATAAATGCGCACAAATAAACGTTCATGGTCCGGTTATTAGTTTATACTGTGGCGAGTACCGTTCCCAAGGTTCCTGTTTGCGGAACTCGGAAAGTGAAACTGACGGTCTTCTTTTTTTTGTCTGCTGCTGGTTGGCTGTGACAAACGCTCGCCAGACTCATTTCGCCAGATGATGAAGCAGGCCTGGATTGAGGATTTCTGGCTAAGTAGAAGACTTTCAAGAGCATCATGGGAAGCAAGCAAACATGGAATCTTGCATATTAAACTCATGACTCCTACACCGTACCGGCCCTAGCCACTCTACTAGGCTTCAGTTTACTCTTTACCTCGCATTCTTCTTTCCTTCTAGTGATAATTTTTTTGTGTTTACCAGACTCGGACGAATTTCTAAAATTTTTCTGTAAAGAATACAAATGCAAGTCTAATTCCTTTAACAATTACCATGGACATTAATTTTCTGACTGACTTGTTAATGAATTGAACAAAATGTTCAATTGTTTAACCCAGTTGCATCAACCATGCAAATGAGTTAATTCGTTTACGAAACGTAATTACAAATCTAAATTTATCAATGTTCATTCTGACTGAATTGATATTCGGTTGAATGAAATATTCAATCAGGAATTAATAAAACTATCAATGGTTTATTACGATCTCTATGCACCTATAAAATAAGTTTGCTTACAGCGTGGTCAAAGCCATTAATCGAGGTGACTGGTAACGGGTCAGGAAAGCAAGCTTCCGAGGACGTTGATTGTGTTTCTATACATATAGTAATCGAATAGTTGCTGCTCATAGTTAGGCTGTACGCCTATATATACTCCTAACTTCGATACGCCACTCAGACAACTTATTCAATTAATATATTGGGACATACTAAATTGATGCATAATTAACTTACAATTTTCCATTATTTATTGTCGTAAATAAAATAAAATGTCGAATAAAGAGAATGTTTATGAAAATGAGTAATTATATGTACGTCTTGGTAGACTTGGTACACTTTAAAAGAGATCCCGTTCTAGTTTCGATCGGAAGCGCAGGTAAAATAGGAGGCGGAGAAACAGGTGTCAAGGGCGATATCGAGAACCCTCTCGAAAGCGTTCGCGATCAATCGTCATAGGTTTATCTCCATTTCACTAGACTGCGTTCTTGACTTACGATCGAGGCTACGCCAGCGAATCGGAGAACATCTGCAAGGTAAACAAAAAATCCGAGAACTATGAACGAGCGAGGCCGAGAAAATATAAATTTATATTAAGTAATATTCGCTTTTTACAATTCTAGAATTTTACAATAATTAAAATTAATTTTGATAAATTTCAAAGGAAATTCGATTCCCTGTTACAAAATTGATGAAAAATCGTAATTGCAAGAAGCATCTTCATATTCAAAAGAGTTTGTCTCGAGTCAATAAATTAATGAAATAAAATGTCAGTGAAAATGTTCCATTTATTTTCGAGTTTCATCTGAAATCCAAAGTCGACGGGAGTGTATAAAATAATTTTCACATTATTTCCTGGTCGAATCAGGAATTGGGCAAGGGTTGATTCTACCGCGAAACCGCCCTTTCCGAGGAGATCCGGAAATTGCTAGCTGGCTCGACGAAGGCATGATGGAAAACATCATGACACAGACCTTAAAAGTTTCCTCCGTATCTCGATTCCGTTCGATAATTCTGGCTTTGGCAGTGTTCCAGGAAACAGGCTTGTCATACATGGGAAGATGTCGCACGGTGGATTCTCGTTAGAGCGCACTCTCTATTGTGTCATCTCGTAAATCCCTCTCATATTAATAATCACCAAAACTCTTCGCATTGATTCAAGTATATTCCCATTACAATTTTTACAATCCTAAGTATAATTATATCTTTCTTCGTTTTGTAATTACATTCCATTTTCTAATCATATTTTTCTATTATTATTTAAGCTTTATCGCTTTCACTGTAAATTAATTCTTCAAACAATAAACCGAATAAAATGTATTTACAGTTTGGAGATATAAAAAATCAAGGCAATACGAAAGAAATATTTGCTCGTAAGAATAACTGTTTGAACTGATATCTGAAAAGAAATGGGGCGCGCATGGAGTTATCAGATAAAAGTTAAAATTACATTTAACTTTAAAAAGTTCCTCGAGTCACGCTTTCTAGAAATGAAAGTAAAAGATTAGAGACATCGACGAATATCCATGAAGGGTAAAGGCCCGGAATAAAGAAGTCGCGAAAATAGCCCAGAAGATCTCCCCGCCCCGGTTGGAAATTGAATTCCATTGTGCTTTTGTTAAACGCAAACCTGGCCCGCTTCTTTTCCATTTTACTTCAGCAATCAGTTTGCTCGTAGAACAAGGCGGATCTGGTAGCTAATACTAAATCGTACCTCGAGAAATACACCGAAACACAATCGAATTCTTAAGGTGTTCCACTTGGAAACTTGAAAACATCGAACAAATCACATATTTGCAAATTAATCTACAGTTTTCTGAGTTGCATAATACTCGTTTCTATATTTGTATTCAAAGAGATGCAATTTTATTGAGACAATTCACGATTTATTACTATATAATTTTTTTATTTTAAGATTTCGTATCTTCTCTTAATTAGAATGTTCTCTAATATGGCTATTAATTTTAAATGTTTAGATGTAGCCTAAGATTGTTGAACGAGATTGTTGTGCGCATATTGAGAGATACGTACTTGCGATTAGTATGCGGATACATCCTTTGTGTACTTTGTTGCAATTCTAAAATAGAACGTTATGCAAGCAGATAATTAATCAGCCTGAATGTACAAGTCACTTACAAATGTTAGAGCCTTATTGTTAGTGATAACATAATTCGGAATTATGAAGTACAACAATTAGTACAGTTTTATATAAGGCTGTTTGCAGGAGAAGTGATACTGATAATACAATTAGAAGTTTTTATAACAGCAATATTTATAGCGAATTCCTAAAGAGAATTCCTGTTTACGTAAAAATTTCTACACACTAGTATTGTTCTTCACTTATAGATATAAAATTCTCATACAAATTACTTCCTCTCATACATTCTGAAATCAATTACTCTCATGTATGTGTATAATTCTCACATAACATCTTATATGTATAAATCTCATAAATTTCCATTAGCTTATTTTCCTACAATACTAATAATAAGATACACACACATACTATATACATAAAAGTGTATATTGTATTATTACACGATTGACCGTGGCAGAGGTGGGGATTGGGAACGTACGGCCTTGAACGGTTTCAAATGTCATTTATATCGTAATGTATTCAATTACTCTCGAACAAGGAACTATAGAAATGGAACTACTCTCGCTACGTATTGTTGGCTTGTCAAGAAAAATGTCGTTTGTGAAAATAAAATCGAAAGAGCCGTCAGATGACTTGTAGTTAAATAGATTTCTCAAGTTCTTGAATTGCACATGTTTTTTTATGATGTAATGATTTACATACGCATTTTGCTGATCGGTACAGCCGTGTGTGGTCTTTTGCATACTAAATCAGTATTCTTTGACCGGATTGCAACAGCAATCATATACATACATATGTATAATGATATCCGATGAGAATGGGATACAAAGGTATTGTACATTTGTATGTACGATGTGATATCACGTGATAAAATATGATGTAACACGAAACAATGACAAATACACACACAATATTGGATGACGAATTCACCTATCAATATTGAGATAGTTTAACTCGGCGGCAAATAACTCTTAATCTACTAGCAATCAATATTACTCAACGATAAGTATAAAGTCTAAACCCTTACAATCTCCAAATATCTGAATTTCTATTCTATTTCGACCATCGAACCCAATCAGTCAGACCCGTTAGATATAAGTAGTAGTAAAAACAAGAAGTACTACTGTAAGTAGTAGTAAAAACAAGAAGAAATGTACATACGTTAGACACAGATTTTGACAGTCAGTACTTGCGTGCAGAACCAGACCAAGGAATAAAGTTCTTAGAGTATTCACTTAAAGACTGTTGCATTTACATTCCTTCCCCGGAGTATAACAACAGCGTGTACTCTATGTATATCGAGATTTGTTAAAGAAACTTTATCCTGCATCACTTCTCCTCCTTGGATCAGTTCGTATCGAACTTTTGTATCCCTTCTTTAAAACTTCTTTATGAACACATTTACTTGTACGTTTTCAGGACATTTTAAGGAGCCTAATGGGAAAATGATATTTAACTCGTTTTTGAAGCTAGCCGATCGCATCGTATCAGAGCGAATTGATACGTTTCGGCAGGGAACGGTAGGTAGGAGCGACGCGATTTGGTGCGAGATTCGCTCGAGTGATATATCAAACGAGATTGCCGCTATTCGTCAAGTTGAATTCTAACGATAACGATTAATCGAGACTTTCATTTCTTTTTTAGAATCTCAGACTTCGACGCGTCGATCTCATTGATATACGCGTTCTGCATTTATTTGCACAGCTCAATTTTCATTAAAAATCATTTACGTGTCAAAATGTTGTAGCCGATCCTAACAGCACTGTACGTGCCAATGAAATGCACAAACTTGTATTTTATGAACGAAATTAGTCATTTTTCTAGAGTATGTGGGTAGAAAGTACGACATGGTTATACCACTGGATGAGCAGGAAAGAATAATAGGTGTTGTTTTTATGATCCAAATCTACTTATTGTTAGTGCCGAAGAGGATTGTGGTTTGGGTCTAGCGATTTTAATACAGATAATATCCACAGACATCGAGTACTTAGCTTAGCTACAATAGGACCATCTACTGTGCTTCTTATTAGCAAAAATTACTTGTCGATTTTTAAGTAACAGTAATAGAAATCTCAATTAAAATTTTTAATTCTCATTTAAAAGTTATTTCGTTCAACTTTTAAAGTTGTTATGTCATTAATTGTAAATGGATTAACTAAAAATTTGGAAACCTGCAAAGAGAGAATATAATTAAAATATATAAAGAAGATTCGCTTTTCGCTTGAATTTTTCGTATGTATCTGTTTGTATTAGCCATTTAATTGTTTACGCACAGAACGTTGGTAGTAGTTATAAATGTTGAGGACTGTGCTAAGTGAGCAGTTTTACGTAATATTTAATTCATTTTAGGCAGTAATGCGGACACGTGCATGAACATTTTATGCGGTATTTGAATTCGATGTATTTATTCATTTGATAGCATTCACCTTCCGGATTGAAACCGTGTAATTTGACATAATTCATATGCCAACGTTTCTTTCTTGATTAAATTATCTTAGACCTTCGTTCCTGAGTTGACTAAACAGGTGACATGTGCGTGATCAAATGTATCTCAATTGTACCTCATAAAGATATAAATAATATATCTATAATTAGAGAATCACACGTGTGAACATACATAAGATAAAAAAAAGTTACAGATAAAGTCGAGTCACACGTCTGAGGGCTTTAAAGATAATCGAGAATCAATATGTAACAAATTGTCCACTACTATTAAAGAGCATATACATATATAGTTGCGGGAGAAGCTAGTGATATGATATAATACAGGAGAGGAATGTTTCGCAGTAAGTGAGCAGTGTTTCATCGAGATGGATCAATGGCATGGAAAATTGGCCGTAGTAACCGGCGCCAGTTCCGGAATCGGGGAGGCTATCACCAGAGCCCTGCTTCAACATAACGTTAACGTAGTGGGATTAGCCAGAAGACTGGATAAGATGAAGAAATTAGGGGAACAAATGAAGAACGCTGGAGGGAAGTTTTATCCTGTTCAGTGCGATGTTAGCAAGGAACAGGAGATTCTGGATGCTTTCAAATTTGCCGAGGAACTCGGAGGAGCAGACATTTTGGTGAACAACGCTGGCTTGGGATTCTACGAAAGTATCACGGGTACTGTACGGTTTCATTTATTGTTATAAAGTAGAAACCAATGCGAAACGGAAACGAGAGAGATGTTGCTTTGAGAACACACGAGAGTGCGACGACAGGCGTTCATTTTGTTCTTGTGTTTCTATTGTTTGTACATATAATTTTTTATAATAATTCGGCATTTGACAAATATTTAATTTTTATAAGGACGTTTCTTGTAATTTCGTCTTATATACTATATAAATAACGTCTTTCTGGTAATGTGTTTATGAAACGTGTTATGAAACGTTTTAGATGGGTCCGTCGAACACATGAGAACCATACTTGATGTGAATGTTCTCGCTACTGCGATTTGTACTCGCGAGGCAACGAGATCGCTAAAGAAGCGTAAAAGTAGAGGCCACATTATCAACATAAACAGGTAATCGGTCAGTTAACACTGAATCTTTCAAAGGATTGATCAGTCCAGTCAAATCGACTGGATTCGAATAGAGAAATGCATATACGAGCGCGGGCATTCGTGGCTGTTATTGATGGTATGAAATCATTTTCGGACAGCGTTCTCGGACACAACGCCACACTGATTAAGAATTCATTCAGTCTTTACGAGACATCGAAATACGGAATAACCGCGATGTCAGAAGTGTTGAGAAGAGAGATGACACAATCAGAACTGCCGATTAAGGTGACGGTAAGTTGTCATTTCATTTAATTTTATTTCTTTTATTTTTGTCATTATGATGTTCATTGTCATGCCCAGACTGCGGATTTTTATCTATGTACTTATAAGGTAGTACATGTATAATCACTGAAGTTAAACTACTGTGTACGAGTTCACGAGTTGCGCGAAGCGAGTCTATTCTCTCGTGAACTCGAGTATAGTAAAAATGTTTGAATATCGAATTTCATTTCAGAGCTTGTCCCCGGGTTTAGTAGGTACAGATATGCCAGTCCTAAAAGATTTCGCTGGCGAAAAATGGAGCGAGACGTATCCACATTTGGAAAGCAAAGATATAGCCGACAGTGCTTTGTACGTGCTTGGGACGCCGCCGAATGTACAAGTATGTTACAATTCTCTCTACTGCGCAACGCATAAATCGAGCTCTTAATTTGATGATATTAATTACCGACTAGAAAGACACGACGAACATAGACTGAACAGTTTTTTCTCAGTTCACGAATAATTAATAATTTTAATTTTAATTAAACATTTAATATTACGTTTAAATAATTTACAGGTACAAGAATTGACAATCGCAGCACTGGGTGCTATTCTGTAGATCATGAACAGTATAATAATTATTCAATGTAATATATTCTTTCGTTGAAAATATTCAGTACATGAAACCTGGGCACACGTGGTATTAATAAATCTGTTGTACGAACATATATTTTCCCCGACAACAAGTATTATACATTCCCTCTTTAAATATTATACATTGTATTTTCATTTTAAATATTTTGTATATCTTTACAATAAATTATTGATAATACGCATAAATGCATAAAGATCGGTCTACTCGTTGCAATATGAAACGACATTGTTATTTGTTATCGTTATGTTTTTTATGTACATAATATCAAGGTCGTGACTACACGTGGAAGAAATCACTTTTTTAGCTATTTATATAAATTAGCATCGTATGTGAAGATCGTCGTGTACGTCAATTACGATTTATGAGGTATAAAAATCAAATGGTCTACGTTTTGATTTTAAATCATAGAAGAGAGAACAGACAATCGAAAGTACTAAAGAATTAAAGTATTTTTTATGAAAAAAATATTGCCAAGTGGACGTCGACTAACCGATTTTCTATCGTATCACTGCACTTGTCTATGACTCATGACAGTCGATCACAAACTTGACACGAGTATCCGTTGGGTAATGTATTAGCAGGTGCGATAATTTATGGTATCGCCTCATTCATATTAATTTTCTAACGTTCGCCTTCATTTCTTGCTTTACACCTGGACAAGTAAAAGTTGTAAAACAAAAAGGAAATCTCAATGTTTGAGGATTTTTAAATTGAGAACCGGAAGAAAGGGTCAATTATCAGGTTTTTCTGTTAACAAATGTTCGGTGTTTCCAAACCATAGGTACTTGTTTTACAATTCCCCACGCTTTTTTCCAACTGACACCATTGACTCCATGATCTACGGGATTCTATTAAAAAAAATAACAAACGAAATTTGACCCACTTCTCAAAACGGTTCGCCACGTGACTGGTGTAAATTATAACATAATTTACCTAGTAAAAGAAGAGTCACCGTATAAATTACGTTAGAGGCGTGTTTGTTGATAATGGAACACTCAGATTTTATGTAAATGCATTCACTGTCACGCATCGAATAGATTTTAGCTCGAGAAAGACATATATAGGAGGACGGTCGCGATGAACGCGAAGTCGCGATTTGAAAAAACAAGATTTTCGCGTTTCACGTCGAAGTAAACGGACCAAGTTTCACGGAGATGGATCAGTGGCAGGGAAAGTTGGTCGTTGTGACCGGTGCCAGTTCCGGGATCGGAGCGGGCATCGTCACGGCCCTTCTTCAACGCGGTGTAAACGTGGTAGGGCTGGCCAGACGGTTAGAGAATATGAAGGCATTAGCGAATCGCATGAAAAGTGCCAAGGGAACGTTCCATCCGATTGCCTGCGATGTTCGCAAGGAACCGGAAATTCTTGCCGCGTTCAAGGAGGTCGAGAAACTCGGCGGCGCGGATATCTTGGTGAACAACGCCGGCCTGGGCTACGTCGGGAAAGCCGTCGGTCGTGTATTGTTCGAACAATATTACATTATGCTTCTTGTAGAATTACATTCTGAATTATACTTTACTGTAACGAGATGCGGAGACCTGAGTAAAAATATTTTATTTCACTTTCAATTACAGAGAGTTCTACCGAAAACATGAAGAACATTCTAGACGTAAATGTACTGGCCGTGTCAATTTGCACTCGTGAAGCTGTGAAGTCAATGAAAAATCGCAAAGTCAATGGCCATGTCCTTTTTATCAATAGGTAATGAGAAAATTTATACCTATAGGTGCCGGAAAATGATAATACGGTTTTTTCATTAGTACGATTCCTTGGCTGAGTGGCAATAATTTACATATAACAATAAGCGAGAAATAACGTATTTACTCGGCTGAGTGCTGGAAAAAGATCAACCAAACTCGATTGCTAATTTTGTGGCCTTGAATACAACTATTTTCCTTCAGACATAAATGTCTAATTAAATGTTCTGTTAACAGTACTCTTGGACATACACCAACGATTATGGATCACTGTTTAAGTCTCTACGAAACGTCGAAGTGTGCGGTAACTGGGTTATCAGAAGTGTTGCGAAAAGAAATGCGTCAGTTAAAACTACCAATTAAAATATCGGTTAGTAATGTCATTATTTTTATTGGTATTTTCAGCAGGGTTGAAAACTATTATATAACGTATCGTATCAATTCGTATGCAAAGTTTCGGATTTTTTAATTATGCATTAACAATTAACGATGAAACTTTAAAATTGAAACGATTGTATAAATTGCGTTTCAGTGCGTGTCACCCGGTCTCGTGAGAACAGAAATGCCTATAATTAAAGACAGCGGTGGTGATAAGCTTTTCGAGATTTTGGAACACATACAGATCAAAGACGTGGTCGAAGCTGTTATGTACATACTTGGAACACCGCCGGGAGTGGAAGTAAGACGCTACTTGAATATGCGTATATTTCAAGCTTCTTATTCAAAGAAATCTCTACAATAATATATTTATAGATTCCAGTGTACATTTGTAAGAATATTTTATAATTTGTCTACAATTTACTTGTAAATTTAAAATGTTCTCAGTTTGTATTGTACGATACACAGTACACGATCGATCTCTTTTGTAATTGAAAGGAGATCAAAACTCAAAACGATGAATATTATTTTCAGGTACATGACATGATTATCGCAGCGACGCACGCTTAACGATGAACATCTACCAATTGATCGCAGCTTTCATTACGTAAATGTCTGTGAGTGGGCTAAAAAAAGGTCGATGGACATTCACTCGAAGCACATTGTTACGCGTTATTACATTATTATTGTATTATACGTTGTATTTTCGTTTCAAGTATTTTGTATATCTCTCGAATGAATTACTGATAATACACATAAATGTCTTTAAATCACTATACTTATCGTAATACGGAAGGAGATTGTCATTCGTTATCGCTATGTTTTTTATTTACATAATACCAAGGTTATAGCAAAACATCTAAGGAAAACAATTTTTTAGTCAGATATGTAAACTAAGATCGATCAAGATTAGCACATACATCGATGATGGCGCACCTATGATCGATGAACTATACTCTTATTATTTATATAATAAAACCGAGAACAGACAATCGAAAGTATTCAAGAATTAAAGTATTCTATACGGAAGTAGTTCTCCAAGTAATCGTTGGCTAATTGATTTTTTATCGTACCACTGCACTTGTTTATGACTCATGACACATTGTATCGGTCTGTGCGATAATTCATGGTATCATCCAATTTACATTAATTTTATGGCGTCGACCTCCATTCTTACCCTCTCACTTGCAAAGTAATGTAAAAAGGAAATCTAAATCTTTTAGAGGATTTAAAAATTGAAAACCGGAAGGAAGGGTCAATTATCAGGTCTTTCTGTTAACAAATGTTCGGTGTTTCCAAACCATAGGTACTTGTTTTACAATTCCCCACGCTCTTTTCCAAGTGACACCGTCGACTCAGTGATCCACAGATTACTATTAAAAAAAAGTGATAAACAAAATGTGACCCACTTCTTAAGGTAGTTGTTGCCCAATATAAGTCAAAACAAAGTTTAAAACCAAAAATACAAGATTTTTTATGTATTAAAAAACCATACATTAAGAAAGATGAATTTTAGTTATTATATTATATTATACAATGAAAAAATAAGTATTTTCAATAAGAATTATACTCTCGTATGATTCAAATAGTTAAAACTGAGAAAAAAACGTTGCAACGTCGCTCCGTCGCAGTACTACCACATAGTACTATTTATGTGTCAGTGACTTCACACGGGCTATTGCATAATCTCAAAAATGTCTTCGACTACAGTAACTACCTTCAATCTCTTCTGTAATCTAATCACTCCCAATGAATTTGAATGTAGCGGCAAAAGGCGACATTCCTACATCGATCGAACTTCTCGTAGTCATCGTGAAAAATGATAAAACAATAACATTTAGATTAATATTACTCCGTAACTAGATGGTCAAAAATTTCAAAAAAAATCCATGTGTTTTATTATAGTTTACACTAATTTTGTCTTGATTTTCAACTATTTGTCAATACTCATTTTATTACTATAACTGAAGAAAGATATTTTTCATGTGCCGTCACCATTACTACAACGTCAAAGTATAGGAAAAATTGCGAATTTTGATTGACGATATCACAAAAACGAGATGGTCAATTGATCCAGGATTTTGCATACACGTTCGTTGATACGTATATTAATTTTCTACAAAATTTCAAGCAATTTTCAATACTTTCGATTTAGGAAACAACTACCTTAAACAGGTCCGCCATCACCGGTGTGTCAATTATAGCATAATTTACCGCTTAAAAAGAAGAGTCACTGCGTAAATTATAACAGGGACGTTGAGGTCGATAAACGAAGGCTCGGCTTTCAGATAATGCATTCGCTGCGTAACGAACCAAATAGACGCGTCCCCCTGTCCCCCCTTTGGCCGGGGTGAGAACGTATATAGGAGGAGGGTCGCGATGACTGCGACGTCTTCGCGATTTGAAAGAAGAATAGGACCTTCGTGTTCGACGGCGAAGGAAGCGGGCGAATTTTCACGAGGATGGATCAGTGGCGCGGAAAGTTAGCCGTTGTGACCGGTGCCAGTTCCGGGATCGGAGCGGGCATCGTCGCGGCCCTTCTCCAACGCGGCGTAAACGTGGTAGGGCTGGCCAGAAGGTTAGAGAATATGAAGGCATTAGCGAATCGCATGAAAAGTGCCAAGGGAACGTTCCATCCGATTGCCTGCGATCTCCGCAAGGAACCGGAAATCCTGGCCGCGTTCCAGGAGGTCGAGAAACTCGGCGGCGCGGATATTTTGGTGAACAACGCCGGCCTGGGCTACGCCGGGAAAATCGTAGGTCGAACATCGTTCCGACAATACTTTGTCCTGATTCTCTTGTAGAATTACGTTCAAACGTGTTAGTATAGTAAGGTCGCGTTAAACGCGAAATAGAGGTCTGCGTTTGACTCATATTTCTACCGGAGGGTTCAAAATGATTTGTTTTTCAAACTGATAAATCATTTAAAAAAATAGATTGTTCTGATTAAAATGAGAGCGAACACGGTTTACCTCGCGGATTGTATTTAATATTCAATAATACACGATGGATATGTAATATATAATTATAAATGGTAATTTTTAAATAAAAAATGGCATTCAAAGTACATATCATGCCTGGCTTTATTTTGATCAGAAGAACGTGATAGCGAAGTTTTCATTAAAAAGTAATGAACAATGAAAAGAATTTGTTTTCGAATTAGCATTAGTCTCGTTCCTGATTTTTGCTAACTACCTCGACTGATCGCAATTCTTCTCTATTACTCGTTCTGTTCTACAATATTTTTAAGGCTAAGATCATAGATAGAAACCGCCTCCTCTAAGGAGAACCTCCTCTAACCCAAGATCGAAAGTTCGGCCCCGAAATCTTCGTATTTAATGCGACTTTACTGTAACGTGGCGCGGAGACCCGAGTAAAATATTTTACTTCACTTTTAATCACAGAGAGTTCTACCGAAAGCATGAAGGCCATTCTAGACGTAAATGTACTAGCCGTGGCAATTTGCACCCGTGAAGCTGTGAAGTCAATGAAAAATCGCAAAGTCAATGGCCATGTCCTTTTTATCAATAGGTAATGAGAAAATTTATACCTATATATTATTACATATTAGGTGTCGGAAGATGATAGTGCTATTTTTTCATAAGTACAATTCTTAAGAAATGTCTGATTAAATGTTCTGTTAACAGTACTCTTGGACATAAACCAGCGATGTTGGATTTCTGTATAAATCTCTACGAAACGTCGAAGTGTGCGGTAACCGCGATATCAGAAGTATTGCGAAAAGAAATGCGTCAGTTAAAACTACCAATTAAAATATCGGTTAGTAATGTCATTATTTTTATTGGTATTTTCAGCAGGGTTGCAAAAATGTTTTATCATCCATTATATCAATTATCGCAATATTTATGTTTATATCAATTATCGTAATATTCTTTATATCAATTATTGTGATATTCGTTATATGAAGTATGTCAGCAATCATTATATGAAACGTCGTATCAATTCGTATGTAAAGTTCCGGACTTTTTAATTATGCATTATTAACGATTAACGATTGAACTCTAAAAGTGAGTCAGTTGTATAAATTGTGTTTCAGTGCGTGTCACCCGGTCTCGTGAAAACAGAGATGCCCGTCTTAAACGAGGATGGTGGTAAGATTTACGAGGCTTTAGTACATATAGAGATCAAAGACGTGGTCGAAACCGTTATGTTCGTGCTTGGAACACCGCCGGGAGTGCAAGTAAGATGCTACTTGAATATGCGTATATTTCAAGCTTTTTATCCAAAGAAATCTCTACAAATTTTTATAGACTCCACTGTACTATATTTATAAGAATACTTTTTAATTTGTATACAATTTATTTGTAAATGTGAGAAGTTCTCAGCTTGTAATGTACGAGACATAATACACGATCGATCGCTTTTGTAATTGAAAAGGGATCAAAACTGAAAACGATGAAAATTACTTTCAGGTGCAGGACATAATTATCGCAGCAACGCACGCTTGACCATGAACACCTACCACTTGATTCATTACGTACATGTCTGTGTAACATGTTTAATTCTACATCGGACACCTTTGTATAACTATTTCGAAATAAATGGACATTGTTATTGAAAACTGAATTAGAGAATTGAAGCATTAATTCCAGCTGAAATCGAACCCACTTGACGAAATATTGTTGTATAATAAAGAAATAGTCAATCATAAATATTAGCTGTATAATAAAGGAATAGTTAATAAATACTAGCTGTATGACAAAGGAATAGTTAATAATAAATACTAGCTGTATGACAAAGGAATAGTTAATAATAAATACTAGCTGTATGACAAAGGAATAGTTGGTAATAAATAATAGTTTTGTAAAGTTGTAAGGAAAATTGAACGAACTTGTATTCGCTGATAAAAGTGAAATCGCAGAGAACGGTGTCCGAAGGTTTTCATTAATGCCACTGCGTTCCTTGGAATGGGAAATCGTTTTCTAATAAGTCTCCCGACCTTCATAGGAGAACCTTGCATCGTTAATGCGGACCAACGCGTGCGGCTAGTAACAATTATTTTAATAGCCAGCCCGTGCGTATGTGTGCGTCTGCTAACGGGAACACTGAAATGTTAATTCAATTAGTACGTATATATCGAAATTTCAATGTGTCCCGCTGGAGGACGCACAAATACGCAGGGGCTGGCTATAAGAATAATTGTTACTAGCTGTATCTATGATCTTCTATATTTTCTACAGACGTGATATAACTCGGCTATAAATGCAGTCCAGCTAACAGTCTCGATTCAATAGCGTGTCCGTCGAGATGGATCAGTGGTACGGTAAATTGAGTGTTGTGACCGGCGCCAGTTCCGGAATCGGGGAGGCTATCACCATAGCCCTGTTACAAGAGGGTGTCAACGTGGTGGGATTGGCCAGAAGATTGGAAAATATGGAAGAATTTAAGGAACGTATGAAAGACGCGAAGGGGACTTTTTATCCGATTCAGTGTGATCTCAGCAGAGAGCAGGACATACTGGATGCGTTTGAAACGGTCGAGAAGCTCGGAGGCGCGGATATATTAGTGAATAACGCTGGCTTGCTCTTCACCGGCCCTATCTCAGGTTTAATATTATTCAATTAGTGGCTTTTTACTGTTTTCGCTCGTTGCATATGGTTAAACAAGAGTATGTACGTTTCTATTTTGTTTAGACGCCACCAGGAACGAAATGAAGATGATGCTAGACGTGAACGTGTTGGCTCCAACCATCTGTTCACGAGAAGCAATAAAATCGATGAAAGAACGAGGAGCAAACGGACATATCATTAACTTAAATAGGTGCTGATTTAAGTTAATAAAATAAAAGATTATTTCGTTTATACATACATATATCTTTTTGAGCAAAACTCCTGACGTCGAGGTTCAAAAAATTATCTATTTGTGGACTAAGTCAACGACACAACCTTAAGACGCTGAGATGACCGATATTATAGCGACCTAAGTTTATACATGCAAAATTTAGTGCAATAACAGCATTTATATTTTGATTAATATCTCGAGCACTGAAAGTTTTCGATTGGCAAACGTATACTACGCTCAACTTGTTCCAAATATTAAAGTGGTGCCGTTATTTTGTTTGGTTTTATAAAGTTTTATGTGACGTTTCTCAATAGCTATCTCGGACATAAGCCACTGACGCACGAATTTCCAGTCACTCTATACGAAACGACTAAGAGTGCATTACTTACGTTGACGGATGTTTTGAGAAGAGAAATACGTCTATCGGGATTACCGATTAAAATAACGGTGAGCAGTCTCATAGTTCCCTTTGCTCTAAGTTTCTACAAAAATTAAGGTCTTCAATAAAAGTTGAAAAAGTGTGATAAAACGCTATATTTGATACCATAAACTTTT